>CAEFZY010023679.1:0-36505 GCA_903066815.1 Brachyrhaphis roseni
TATAAGGCGCACTGTCGGCTTTTGAGAAAATTGAAGGCTTTTAGGTGCGCCTTATAGTGCGGAAAATACGGTAATCCACCTGCAACTTCTTGTAAAAACTTCTACTACTTGGTAAGAGCTTAACAACTGTAATTCCTTAAAATTTGTCCCTATAAAGCTTATTTTGCAAAAGTTCAATGTATTTGCTGCTTTATTTTAAGAAACCAAGTTGAACCTCTTGGCCGAAATGCTTATGAGCTAGCCATGAGAGAACACAGAGATATTGAAATTTTTAGGTTTATTTTTTTTTTCTAATAAATGTGGGATAAAACCAACAGTTCTTTGCAAATATATTACTTTTTTGTCACATTACACACCCTAACCCTTCCACTGTTGCTCTAGATGAGGGGTGCCCAAAGTTGCACCTCAAGGCCCGGCATCCTGCATGTTTTAGTTCTCTCCCTGGTGGTAGTAACAACCTTTTCAGCATGTCAGTGTTCTTCTTAGACCTTCTAAGGAGACATCATTTGATCCAGATGCACTAAACCAGGGAGAAAAGTAAAATATGTAGGATGCCGGCCCTCGAGGACCGACTTTGGTTACCACTGCTCTAGATGTATATCAAGGCTAAATGTCTGACTAAGTCTCAAGAATTTTCCAACTTCTAACAGGTTTTCTTCCAGGAGTCCCTGGTATTTTGTGCACCATTTATCCACAAATACTCAGACAGTTTTCCCTATAGAAGAAAAGCATCCCTCAAATGATGCAGCCACCTCCTTTTGTTTTGCAATGTAATTGCTGTGTGGTTGTTTGGCATTAGGCCAAAAAGTTAAAGATTTGGTGTAGTCTGAGGAGCACCATGTTCTTCTAGAAGTGTCCTATGTGGGTCATAGCTTTCATGCCACAAACAAAAGATAGTTTTGTAAATACAAATGTCTGGAATGTTCATTCCGTTGAAAAATATTGAGGTTTTGGGTTGGAAGGTGATGAAAATATGGGATTTCTTTGTTGTTGTTTTTTCTCAGAAGGCTACCCTATCATTTCACATTTGGCTTTCATTTTAATATCACTATCTATTGAACCAAAAACTAAAAATTTCCATATTAAGTGGAATCAAACATCATATCATAATGATTGTGTGATTCCAATCTAGTCATTTGAAATCCATGTGTGCCAGCTGCATATAACTGAAGACAGTACAGGATCTGTAGGGTTGGTTCACACAATCACATCATTGTTAGGTTTTCACCACATGAACTTTACTCTCTCTATATATAGACAAACAGTAAAGTTGCTAAATAAAAGTGAAACTCAGAAGATTCAAGTTCTCTACCTTTTTCAGGCGTTTGTGCATCAAATTGCGGAATACTTGAGCCACCATCAAGGCGATTCCACTGACCAGCAGGACGGCGCAGATGGCCCCCACCGTGTAGATAGCGCAGGACCTTCGCGTCATTGTTGGCAGATGCAAGCAGCAAGACTGAACCCTCGAAGGATGGACGGACAGGTTAACTTCCTTCCACCGAGAAAGTTTTACACCCTTACTCCAGCGCACAACAAAAATGTGCCTCTTGCTTTTTTTTTTTTTTTAATTAACTTTGCCCAGCAGAAAAGTTGAGGGAAAGTTTTGAACAGGGTTTGCGACAGAAGTCCAACCACGAGTTACAGACTTTGCAGGGAGGTACTCTTATGGGTAATGAAACCACGCGGTTCCTTTCCTGCGTCGGACTGAAGCGCATGAATTAAAAACTGAAGCACGGAGTATTTGTAGCGGACTGGGGAGCTTCTCCCTCCTCCAAGCCACGAGCCCTCTGATTGGTTCCACCAGTGGGAAAGCAGTGGGCTGAGGACGCTCTTCTCTCTCGGGCGCAACCTTTAATAACCTTAAAACTCGACCTCCCCTCTGCCATAACAATTTCTCTGGTCAGATTCACAGAGGTGGAAGCATCTGAGGAACTGGAGTTACACATGAAAATAACGTTTTATTAAGTTGGCACAGTTAACAGATGCTCGTCTTGAGATTATGTCTCGCTTTCATTAAAGAATATTGACGGTACATAACGGAGATGTGAATCCATCTTATTCATTGTTATGAGTTTGTTTTGACACTTTTCTGAAACGGTGCCATAACAAGTGACAGGTAAAAACCCTATTCTCAAGTCATATGTGCTATATGTTTGTAAATGCAGGAATTCAAGTACTTCATTTCAGCTGTTAAAAGCTGTTAAAACCGAGATAACTCATTTTCGGTTTATTCGGTGGCGCTATTTCCACGCGAGGCTTGCTTTTCTTAACTGAATATCTTTTATACAGCAGAAGAAGAAAAGAAAAATACATAATCTTAATTCTGCACTCAAAGATTATGTCCACTGCTCTGCATTTTATCAACCAAAGAAAGAAAAAAAAAGCAACACATCTCAGTGTCTTCCAAACACAAAAATACTTACAAAGAAAAAAGTTTTTCAAGGTACAAAGCATAAAAAGTACATTTAGAAAGTTCATGACTAGTTTCTTTTCTCCTTTGCCTGAATTCTTGTTGATGGATGGATGGATGGATGGATGGATGGATGGATGGATGGATGGATGGATGGATGGATGGATGGATGGATGGATGGATCATGACTCAATTCACATATTGATTATGATGATATATTGATTTCAAACCTGGATTCTACCTGATTACTTTCTTTCTATTCTCACATAAGTTACATTAGAATTCCAACATGCTAATATAATATACCCAAACTCCTAATCTATTTTAGTCAGGCCTCATGCTTTAATAAGGACAACATCTTTAGTTGATGCGCCTGTATTCAAAATCATCATAATGAGTCAAGACATCATCTGTGCTGTACTTTGAGAAATATATGTACCTGTATGTCAGTTGAAGAGAAATGTTAGGAGTGGCAGAAAAGCTCACTGTTCTACTCATGTTGTATCCGTCGGTCCTCAGACCCGACCTGCACCAGTTTACCATGCAGTATCAAAAAAACACAATCAATTCAGCAAAATGTATAAGCTTTAAAGATGAGGGCATGACCGTTCATCTTATAATAAATTCAAAGACAGTACCATGCGTATCAATAATTGGTAGCAACGTAGTTAAATATACCTTTAAATGGGGCTGGATTATTCCCCACATCAGCAAGCTCTTAACTTCAGAATGCAGGGATAATTTTCTGCACTAAGAAGATAGTCTTTGAAAAGAGTTTCTCTGTTTACAGAACTTTCATTCCCATTTAATGAAACCAAGGAGGGCTTCGCTCAGTACAGGTCTGTTGGGTAAAAAAAATAACTAATTTCAATGCATTCATTCTAAACATTTACAATGTAATGTCAGATGTCATTTTAAATGTAATTGGGCATTGTCTTGCTTTTGGTCTGCTTTATTATTTTTGTTTGTATGTTGGTTTTCCACCTTGTCAGCTGCTGATAGATTCACAATCACTTTCATTTCAAACTAACTCTTCCACCAGCTTACAGAGTTTGCAATGTTCTAATAATTTCTGAAAATGTGCAAAACAACAACAGATATCATACACATCATGTTAGTGGAACTGTGCCACATTCTCTACAACTTTAAAAAGTTCTGTCCATTGGGAACAAGTTAAATCACTGCCTTCTATAGTTCCAATTTTTTTTTTTTTTAAGTTAGAGTCTGGAATTTGAGTGGGTCATTTCACCACCTTTATACACTTTTATTAAGGGAGTTATTGAAGATTTGATGGTGTGTTTGGAATCATTTTCGAGTTACATTTCCCTGTATTGTCTGTGGAATCCTTTGGGACACGGAGGAGGCCACGGCTGATTCAGTGAGTTCATGGTGCCTGAATCCTGTGGATGCAAAAATACGTCTATTCCCTGGTGCTACAGAGGTTTGTTTTGCTGGTCAGTTCACTTTATTTCCACTTAAATATAATCTGTCCAAAATATGCTGTTTCTTAAGTTAGGTGATTCAGAGACAACTGTCCAAATCGAAGGCCTGTATTATTGTTTACATTCAATATTAGGAAAAAACGGTATATCCAGGGAGAATAATAGCACATTTTACCATTTTTAAATTTTTCTTCTTTAAGTATTAAACTTTTGAGACCTATTTTTTAATAAACTAACATTGAGCCATGCAAAAATTAGAGCATGCCGAAATATTTGAGCTCTGACATAATCCTTGGCAAAACTCCAGGCCTTAAAAAGCCTATTAGACCACTGAATTGTAACATTCTAGTACTTTAAACATCTGGAACGAGAAAATAGATCCTGTGAAATAAGAAAAGTAGAGTTTTTGTTATAGCAAACCAAAGGTTTTGGTTCCAAATGGTGCTGAAAACCTAAAATTGAAACCCAATGTTTATGTATACTGTACGAAAAGACACACAAGCTTTTTCTAATTCTTTTTCACATTCCAAACAGACACATATTTTGTTAATATTTGGTCATATATCTGTTTATCCTTAGACAAGCATTTTAAAATAGTTTGCTGAGATTTCGGCCCTTTCTTGGGACAGAACTGGTGTAAGTGAGTCATGTTCGTAGGCGGTGGTGCAAATGGTGGGTATGCACTTTATGTGACACACAGGGTCACAGTACCGGAGGAAGAGGTAAATTTCTGCCGCAAAAATAATTTTTAATTGACATTTTCTGTATTTAGAAGCTGTTTCTGCATGTATGCATTATGTGATTAATAACAGTGGAACAATATGTATTAGATGTCCCTCTGTTCCTTCATCTTCACCCCTTTGAGAGCCCGCAGAGGCGCAATTGTTTCTTTTGAATCACTGAAAGAGAGCTAAAGATCGAGAGGCAGAAAAGAAAGCTTTCGTGAGCACAAAAAAACAGAAGAGGAAGAAGGTTAAAGCATGCCTACAATGTTTTCGCATAGAAATTATGTAGTTGTGCCTCTGCTCGTTGGCTGCCTTTCTCTCATGCATGTTTTAGTGCTTCTCACAAAATAGACTCTGAAAAGTTGACATGGTGGTCTTTAAACTGCTTTCTAATTAATTTAGCATTATGAATAAGGTCATTTTCTTGTCAGATGTCTTGGTTTACTTCATAAGCACCAAACAAAACACTTTTCATTAAGGCTGCACAATGCCAGGAAGAATTGTACTTCTGCAATCTTGCAGAATATCGCAGTGGTGATGGCGTAAATATCCAATTAATGGACTTTTCTCAAGATGCCATTGATTTTGTGAAGATCTCCCTTCCTTTGTAGTGTTCTTTCTAGGTCTCCAAGCTTTCACCTTTCTCTTCAGAATGCACCATTGATCACTATGGTTATTCCCTTGACTTATAGTTTCATCAGACACCAACACAATGGTCATTTGCAGCACTTTCATAAAGGTTTTTGTCCAAAATTATGCTTCCTAAATCTCAATGATATGCCATGTACATATTTTTTCACAGTTTCAAGGTAACTGGTCTGATCTTGAATACCCCTGCAGGACCAAAAGAAAAAAAAAAGAAAAACCCTGACAGTGGCATTTTAAAAGGAGCATGTTAAGATTTGTAGATTTTCCAAGAAAATAGCATGGTATAAAAACCCTCAAGTAAAATAAACTCATTTTTTTAAACTATTGCTTAAGAACCTTATTAAAATGAAAAACTCCATATTGCTGAGTATGCGACTCTGCTATTAGACGCCATTTCCTGATATATGGGGAATGAACAAGTTTCAGCCAGTCTTGGACCACCAACACGAACCTTTTGACAAGCTAAAACTTTGACACTGATAGAACTGATGGAGTGAACATGTCCTTAATGTTGAGGTAATTCACACTGTCAAGGCTGATAATGCAGTGCAATGCAAGACTTGTGATGTCTTTGATAAAAATAAGTTGGTTCCCTCTTTTAGTGAGCAGTAGGTCAAACGTGCAGTTAAAGTTGTTATGTAATTAACATTTTTCCTGCCCAGAACTCCACTTTGGTCAAAATCCACCTCTTTATCAACACACCACTGATTTTATCATCATTAGTGTGATGTCGCACATCTTTTGCAATCAATAGAACTGAATCCTTTTCAAACTATGAGACTTCTTCTTTATGAAAAAAAGAGGAAGGAGCAGAACGACTCATACATGTTCAGCTCTTACACATTCACATTAAAAAATTGCTTTTTTTTATGAATTTGTCTGCTTTAAATATGGACAAAGGTGGAAAGCTGAATCTTAATGTCTTGAATCTCTTAAAATATCTGTTATTAAATGATAGTCATGCTATATAATTTCTAAAGGTTGCTTGTCTTGCAGCTGCTGTAGATTTGAGAATGTAAACAGCACAGCTGGTAAACAGGTGCAAGCTCAAACAAAGACAAAATATCTCTTCAAAGACCAAACCGTTTTACAGACCAAATGAAAAGTCCTTTTTCATCCGCTGGCCTAATTTTTAAAATAGATTTTAGGAAATGACCATTGTCCTACAGGAGCCTCCTGTGGTTTGCACTGTATGGGGTACTAATACCTAAAACTCGTGGAAGCAGGTTTTTTTGTTGTTGTTTTTTTCATCTTCAAACATCAACTGCATATTCCATATAACAAGAAAATGTAATCATTGGCTAACTGAACCTCAAGAGCACGTTTCCTCCCAGAATTACCTTTGTACGAAGAAACAATGCTGAGTACACACTGTGTAAGCATATGTAAATATACAAGTGTCTGAGTTGAAAATCTGAGAGAAACTGCGGCCACTAGTCAGGTAGAAGGTAAACTCTGAACCATTATTAAAATTTACAGTATTTAAGCATGTGTACAACACATGAACACATGAACTTCCTTTGATCTAAACCTAACCATCCATCCATTAATCCATTTTCTGTTCACCCTTGTCCCTAATGGGGTCGGGAGTCGCTGGTGCCTATCTCCAGCTACGTTCCGGGCGAGAGGCGGGGTTCACCCTGGACAGGTCGCCAGTCTGTCGCAGGGCAACACAGAGACAAACAGGACAAACAACCATGCACACACACACACACTCACACCTAGGGAGAATTTGGAGAGACCAATTTACCTAACAGTCATGTTTTTGGACTATGGGAGGAAGCCGGAGCACCCAGAGAGAACTAAACCTAACCATTGTATCTATATCAAGATGTCCAAGATTGTTGTGCTGCTGGCAGGCAAATCTCCGCCCTAGCCCAGTATTACATCTTGTAACTTTCCTGGAAGGATTTCCCTGTTTTGCTACATCTATCTTCTCTATAACTTTTGCCAGATTCTCAGTCCTTGTTCAGGAAAAATGTCCCCACATTATGATACTGCTACCACCATCTCCCATATTTTTTTATTTGTAAAAAAAACTTTGGAAACCATATAACTGCCATTTGCAGGTTGGTCTTTTAGAAACAGTAAAATACGTGTAAATGTAAATTTAGAGTGACTTTGTAAATGTCATGTGACAAAATGTTGAAAGGTTTAGGTTCAGTTTCCATTCTTGCTTATCACAAGGAAGGAAATGACTGCCCTAAATCCAACTCAAACTTGCTTCAGCAATGAGACAAAGGTTGAAGTCACGATCAATTTATATAATCAGTCGGCAAAAGGGAAGCTAATCATAAATGACTTTGACCTAATATCAATAGCATGTTCAATTAAAAGATCATTGTTTACTGCTAAAATCTACACCTAAATAAAATATTCAACAACAGTCAGAAAAGCAAATATTTATATCTCTTATTTTATGTTTAGGCAAACAGCAGACAGTGCTTGCTTCTACATGTATAATTTTATTTCTAAATCTATTCTTATTACCATCCAATCTTTACATCCAAGTTCATATATATTTTTTAATAATTTTTGAAACAGCACTTCTTAGAAAAACACCTACACTGTGCAGTTGCGCTGTGCAGCTTTAGAAACCAAAGATTAATTTTTTGTGGGCTGCAGATGAAAATAGGTGAGTCAGAGGTTTCAATATTACAGTTTGTGAGATTGTGCAAGTTAGTGATGGTGTGTGTATGCGTGTATGTGTGTGAGGTGTGTGGGAGGTGGGGTTAGGAACTAATTAATACAATGAGTAATATTTCTCTGAACCATTACTCAGACAGTTTTCTAATGTTATAGGTGAAATTCTTTTTTCTGAATCAGATTACTTTAAAGAAGAAAAAAAAAAAGTTAACCTGAAAAACAAAATATCTACCCTAGAGAGTTAAATTCCAGTGGTTTTCTAAAACTGAACCTTTTTGTCAGCCAAATTCAAAATGCACTTAGATTGTATTTTTTTAAAAGGAAGAATCTATTGCAGCTTTAATAAAAAAATCATTTAAAAACACATCATACTGACAGTCAAACATTAACAATGATATTGTGATGGTGCTTCAGAGAGACATAATTTTTGTAGTAAACACTTTATCAGCTAGGAATAAGAAGAAAAATCATCATTGTTCTTTGTGATAATTTTACCTTCATCAGTAAATGAAAAGGCTTACAGGGCATCTTTGGAAACACAAAACTGTCTTTTGTCTTTATTGGAATCCCCAGTTTTTCCACCTGTTTCAGCATGTGCACTTTGACCCTTCCTTCAGGGGCTCTGAGAGCAAGAAGGCTTTATCAACAGATGGCTGAGCTTCCCACAACATTGTTTCTTTGAACTTAAAGAAAACCAGCTCTGAAGAACCCTTGCCAGAGGGGGAGATCAAAGAGTCCACCAAAATGTTCCGATCAATACAACACAGAACCATCAGGTTTCTGCCTGGCAATCAGAAATAGAAGCAGATTTCAGTTTTCTTGACTTTCAAGTTAAAAGTAATTGTCTGTGATTTAAGGCTTGAGATACAGCATGAGTAGAACATTTTTTAGACACTCCCCTGAAACATATATTTTGTGGTTTACCAACCTCCTCCAAGCAGATGCTTTTTAAGTTCAAACTGGCAGCAAGAAACAGCAAAGAGGTGCTTCTGCTGTGTCGTTTGAATCTGTCTCAGAAGCAAACTACTGGTTTTTGTCAGTAGTAGAAGGTTTTGTTATTGTTGTTAAAAGATTTTTTTTGACATTTACTGTTTTCAGAAATATCTGTTGTAACTGGTAGCTCAGTGGTGTAGTGGGTAGTTTGATGAGAAGGAGAAAGCCTTTTTTCAGCATTTCCTTCAAGGGTCTGCTTTGGATTCTTCATTACATTCCTCACTAACTTCCTTATATAGTCAAAACAAACATGTTTCCATAAATGAGCCTTAAACTGGCTAAAATGGTAACATAAAAACCCCTCCAAATATTTGACCATACCCCTTGAATAATTGCACATTTTTTACCAGAGAGTTAGATGAATTTATTACATAATTCTGAGGTGAAAGGAAAAGGACATATGTTTTTATTATATTTTTAATTAAAAGTCTGAAGATACAGTATCTCATTCATTTCGATTCTGCATCTTGATTGTACACCATTAAATATAATCCAATTCAAATATTCATATTGCCAAAGCTTTTTTAGAAGTCACCTAAGTACTAAATAAGAGTCTGTCTACATGTAGCTTAGTCTTGGTATAAATATAATTATTCTGAAAATGCTGTAGAAGTTTTCTAGAAAACAAACTCTATCAGAAAGACAAAGGACCACATAGGTTGATGTGCAGCTGTTGAAAAATATACAGCAAAGCTCTAAAATTTCACAATCTTTGAACAGCTTAGTGAACTTCATCCATATCCTTTAGTTTAAAATTAAACTATTTCTTCTACATGCAAAATGTTATTGGTGGCAGAAATCTAACACTCCACATCACCCAAAACACACCATCCCCATTGTGAAACACGGTGGCATTTTTTTTCTCTGTTAAAGGAGGAGTTAAGGACTTAAGCGTAAAAACAAGAAGCACCCAAACATGCAGGTTTCAGTGTGAAACCAGTTAAGTTAATTTTATTAGTGAATTACTATTTTCCTGACCCATCTGTCCTCTCAGATTATGGCCTCAACCATTATCAACATTTTCATCAAGGTTACATTAACACATATGATCATTAACATGTCAAACATATTACTTTTATTTTATTTATTTTTTTGTTGCTTTTGACATTTGAAAAAGTTATCTGACAATAATTTTACTTTTTTTTTTTTAGCTCAGCATGCTGAATATTATTATCCATCCACCTAGCAATGGTCTAATCAGCTCTTCCTTGCAGGGCAGAGTTGGCCTGGTGCCTATCTTCACCGTTGGGTGAGAGGCGGAGTTCGCCCTGGACTGGTCTGCCACAGGCCAGCACACATGCACACACACCCCCACACACACACACCCAAGCACATAGCTAAGTGCACCAATCATATTTTCAGACTGTGGAAGGAATATCTGGGATCTTTCTGCAAGCAAAGGGATCACATGCAATTCCATGTAGAAAGATCCCAGAGTGGATATAGAAGCCTGGACATCTGGAAAGTTATTATACTCATCTTTATATTCTTAGTGTGCACCTATAGCCAATCTCGTGCTATCCTTTTTCATAAAGAATCCCCTAAAGAGCACTCACCACCACTAACCCACTAATGTAAACCTGAGCTGTTCAAAGCTTCTGACTCCACACAAAATTCAACAGAGTTTATCAATTAATTTTTACCTAGATTTTCATGTCAACCTGAACCAAATCAACAAGTCTACAATTATTCTGGTAAAGTCAAAGCAGTGACAGCATTGTGAAGTGTCTGGGAAGTCTGTTGTAATCAGTGGGACATTCTGTGCTAGTTGCTAATACTTCTGTCTGCCAGGGCATATGGTTCAATTCAGGATAGAGTGTCAGAACTGCTCCTCCCATCTGTTCTGTTGAGTTGGAGTACAGAAATAATCCCATTCTCAAATGATGATGAAAAAAGACAGGACCTATATAATAACATGAAGTTGGTTAAAAGATCTCAAAAAGCAACATATCATGTCCAAATATAGAGAAATGCTAACCAGGAACAGCTCTTAAAGTCACTCATTGACATAAACCAGTCTGGTAAAGTTTATAAACCTTACCAGTGAACCACAGTAAGAACTATTATCCACAAATAGGGAAACCATGGGAGAGTGGTGAACCCTTGCAGGAGTGGCTAGTCTACCAAATTACTCCAAAAATCAATGACTCATCAAAGAGGTCCCAAAAATCTGGTTCTATGAGTGTATAAACTATTGACAATCATTGCAATTTTATCACCAGGGCTTGAAATTGATATAAAAAAGCTATTTAAAAGGCAAAAAGCACAGCACTGTTGAAATTTTTTGTTAATTTCACTAGACGTTTGGATTTATTTTATATATTAAAGGATATAGTTGCAATACAGACAAACAGAAAACAACATAAATTAATAATAACTTGTAAATTTGCATGGACTGTTCAGTTTCTTGTATGAATCTACTGCAGTAATTAGGGTCACTTTGCGTCCTTGTCTAAGGAGGAAAGAATGCCACAACCTAAAACCAGGCAAGGGGAACATTCCCAATTGTCCCCTGGGGGCAAAACAAAATACACAGACTTGCATATTCATTGACATTCAGCTTTACACTTATCATTCCCTCCAATGCATCAGAAGATGTATTAAGGGAAACTCTAAACTACTTACATTCTTTTTAAAGAAAAAGCAGCAGCTTTGGAGCTTAACAAGAAGGTACAATATACTGTACATAACGACGGCTGCTTGTATAAAAATCTGTTTTTTTTAAAGCCTCCTTCAGGAGTGAACACTTCCAACCCTGGCATTGTGCCTTGATGTTCTGCTGTCCGTTGAGTTTAAATTAACATGTTCAGTGTGTACACAGTGTGTGTACACACTTCTTAGTGTGTACACACACTAAGACGTTTGTGTACACAATTTAGCCTTGGCATAAGATACAAAAGGCAACAAAGCAACAAAAAAGAGCTGTTCAATTATCTTAAAGCAAAAAGGAAAGAGGCTTTTGCCTTCCAATTAATTAGATACATTTAATGTAGCTTATCCACCTTATTCCTGGGAGGCTTACTGGGGAAACAATTATGGGTCAGTATTTCATTGTAATTTGTAGGGCTGCAGCGCAAATAGAAAGGGGCGGGGACTGACGTTGCACTCCGGAAGGGAAGGGGGCGCTATTTCCTATATTATCCAGCGGCTTCCCGTTTTAATTTTCTTTTGAAATCTGTGACATATTTTCACCTTTAGAAAGGAATTAATTTCGGCATTACGGGCACCGTAAAAGATAAATTATCTTATAACACACCCTATACTTTAATTTTCTTAAGGTTCTACAGCTTGCTCTTCGCAATTTCTTCCTCAAGTAGACGAGTCCAAGTATCTTGGGGTTTTGTTGATGAGTGACATGATGGAACAGGCGTTTAATAAATGGATTTTGGCCTGGTCTGCAGTAATGTGACCTTTACCCTCACCTGATGTGGTCAACAACCATCTACGCTAAAATATGAAAATCCTAATTTCCCTGCCGGTCTACTTTCATCTGTAGTCATGAGATATGTAACATGACTGAAACAAAAATATCCTGTATAAGAGTAGTTGAAGTGATCTTGCTACATAAGAGACTTTTCTTGAAAATGAGTCAGTTCAGGTGGTACAGTCAACTGATCAAAAGGTTTCCTATTTTTAAAGGTTTTTCTAAGCAGGTCCCACTGGGAGGAGACACTGGAGGTGACCCAGAAACTGGGGGTGACTATATCTATATATCCCATCTGTCCTGGGACCTCCACAGGACCCTCAAGAGTAAACTGGAATGCTGCTGACAAGATGAATCTTGGTTTCCCCATTTGGACCTGTTGTTCCTTAACTTCTGAGAAGCTAAAGACAACAAATGAATGAATGGAGAAATCTTAATTAAACAAGATGAAATGTGCATTTGAATATTCACATAACAAAAATTACAAAATGATAGAGACATAAAGGATTATTCTAACATGTTCTAGCCATTTCTAAATGAAGGGAACATTTTGAAGACTATTTTTGAACAGATAAAAAAAAATACATTTTAAACTGATGAATACTCAATTGGAAATACATTCCTCACAATACTACTTATGGCTACTACTTTTGCTACAACTTTATTACCACTAATGTTATTTTTTGATGAAGTTGTGCTGTAAAAGACATTTTAAATTGAAACAAGAGTATGTCAAATCAGTGCTGTATATTTTTCCTGGAGGAATTTTGATAATGTTTTAAAGGGGCAGTATTATGTGTTTTCCACACACAAAGTGCCATTTTATAGCACAATCAAGTAACTATTGTACCTTTAGCTGTTATAAAAAATGCTCCATATATCAACTATGGCTTAAAAGAAATTTGATAATAATTTAATGTCTTGTCCCTCTGGCTCACAACAGTACAACATTGCTCCTCTAAGAGATGATCAGTTCCACCAGTTGTTTGCTAATTGCTTATGGCTAGTCTGAAGAAGCTGAGTTGGAGAATCGTGGTGAAGGGCTGCTCTGTGAGGTCTGAGGAAGAGCTTTGTCTTTGAAATTGGTGCTTGATCCCCCCCATGCATTCTGCACAGCTGAATGGCTGCTATGGGAGATTCAAGGATTTCTCAAACACGCGTGAAAGGAATAAAAGCAAAAGTCATGGAAGGTTTTGAGGAGGGAGTAACTTCTTCCTGACATTACTTATTTAATTCTTGTGACTTTGCTTTGACTACGTGGAAACATCTGTAGAGGAAGAGTCAAAACAAACATCCTCAACTTGCTCTTTATCTGCTTTGAAGAAGAACTTGGCTGTGCAGAAAGTGATTTAAAAAAAGAAAACACTCAGCTGCAACTATTATCAGCCTGGAGCAGCCTAGAGACACCCTTTCTCAGGGAAAATGTGAACCGGTATTTCTGAATTAGGCGGGAACCTCTCCAAGTTAATGTTAATATTGTTTATCTTTGGTAAACAAACTTCTTTTTTCCAAAGGATTCTCCAAAAACTTGTCAAACCATCTGCATGAGCTGAGCGCCTCCCGTGACGCTTTACAGAATTAAGGAAATGCCATGAGAAGCATTTTTGTGTCCTTGCAGTGTTGCACCCAAATGATTTTTTTTGTTGTTGTTCTTACGGAACGTACGGACCGAACTTTAAGGTCTTTTTAACACTCAGGAAGTGTTCTAGCCTTGGACTTGGTGTGTTAATCTCACTTCCGAACATTTTCTCATACAGTTTAAGGATACGAAGCAGGATGGACGACAGAACACTCCGCCCATGGTAAACAAAGGAGGCAGTAGCTTTACCAGTTTGAAACATACACCGGTGTACAACATGTGGAACTGTAATAAACATCTTGTATAGATTTGGCTAAAACTGTTGCTGTGTCTGGAAGTGGAATTCCTCTGGGTGATTGTTCAGGCATTAGTTGCATGTTATTCCACTACGACACCGGGGACATGGTCTCCAATGACCTTTAGCTCAACTTGGCTGACACAACACTGAAAGGCCCCAAGGAACCCCTTCCTGGATATCTGCAATTGCATTTACATGTGTTCAAAGGTTTGTTGGGTGTGTTTACAACCCAATTGTTTCCTATCGGCTATAAAATTATCTACATGATCAAAGTTTTAAGATGATGAGAGAAGAGGAAGATGTAATTTGATTATGTGTCTCCAGTCTGATTAAGCCAAAATTAGCTCAATCTGGAAACTGAGTTGTCTGAGTTTTTCTCTTGAAAAGATGCTTGTAGTTTAAGCCAAAAAGTCCTATTTTTGTTTCATAAGGACTGGGAGGAGAGTAATTCTGTGTGACCACGAGGTTACCAAAGTAACTTTACTTTAAAAACCACAGAAGACATAAAAACAAAAGTTTTTGTAACAAGGTGTTTTGCATTCATCTGCTCTTTAGATGTGTTTTTTCTCTTTCAAGTAGGTATTTAGTTGGCATTGTAAAAGTCTTCTTGTCCTCCCAGTAAACAACATCCTGCAAATAAAGACAGACTTGGTTTGAGCAATTTACACTTTCTGTGTCAGAGGAAATGTCTTCTGCAAATGCAAAACGGAAGCTTTAGAAGCCACAGGTTCTTTCTCCAGCTGAAAATTTCTTAGAGATTTGTGGATGAATTTAAGATAGCACATCTCAGTAATAACTGTAAATTATGAAATGAGGGACTCTCTCTGATAAATGGATGTCTCTCCCGCTTTTTTGATAGACGCGTACATAGCAGCACATAACTATGAACTGGACGTAAAGCCTGAATGGTATTTACTTCCTTGAAGACAACACTCCAGCTTCCACTCACAGATGCAGGTTAATGGGGACAGATGTCAGTGTCCACTCCCACATGGCATATCACTATTGACCTTTTGCTCTGTTACAAACAAGGCAAAAGTTTGTTATAACTTTGCAACACACTTCAGTCTCTGTGAAAACTTTTAAGCATTGCTTAAATTTTATTTCAACAGAAATGGAAAGAAAATCTGTTTTCATAGCGGTGTTTTCGTTGATACATATTATCCAGTTGTTGTGGGTGAGTCACTTTCTCTAACAGAAACCTTGTTGCTATTGACAAACTTTGTAGCTGAGCAAAGGTTTGTGACTCAAAACAGAGCATTGTGGAAAAGTTACATTTGAAATGCTGATATTTACTCCCAAACAGCAACATCCATCATCTGTGTCTGAGTGCCAGATTAGTCCTTTCAAATAGGGGTCAAAGTGTCAACGCTTTGTGTGAGCAGCTACTATACTCCTGTCCCCAATCTGAAGCCTGCGGCTGTACTGTTTGCATTCAGTCACGTAGCTGAAGAGGAAATCGGCACCACTTCCTCTCTATGTGTCAGTATTACATTTGAAACATGATCAGGCTTATAACTGTCAGCAACTCTGGGCTTAATTTCAATTTGAAACTAAACGAGTGAAAATATTTATCAGTGTTTCCGAAGGAGACACATCTGAACACCTACTGCTGATGTTCAGTTGCTGTTTATTGACTTAAAGGTTAATAATTGGCCATTTTTGTTGCTCTTGAATCAACCCACTCTTACCCTCTGTAATGGTCTCGCTGACATTTCCTCTTTATATGAATGGTTAAAGATTTATTATTCAGCTGAACTGGAGTTTAATGTGTTCTCTTGAATCTTTCCATTTTTCAAGGACATTTCTTTGCGTGCATCTTTTAGTAATACGTAGCCTTATTCTCTTTTTCAGAAAAATAAACTAAAATAAAAAAGTCTGTGTGCAATGCATTGTTTTTGACCTGGGCAAGTTATTCTTCTCTGTAGCAAGATCCCCCCCAGCCTAACAGTTTAACTTACTGTGGAAATATATCAGGCAAAACTTCTGTAATTAGAATTTTACTAGTAAAAATAAAGGGAAGGAGAAATTTATGTACAGATTTTTTATTTGTATGGAACATTTTAAAAAGTACAACTTGGAAACATTTTATCCTTTCAATCCCAAGTGAAGCAAATTATGTACATACCTGTTTTGTTGTGCATGAGTACCACAGATGTTGGTTGTTACATATGGCTCCCATACTAAGGACAATATTGAGTCTTTTTGTACTATCTAGGGGTTTTAAGTGTGGATAACACATGGTTTATAGATTCAAAAGTGTGCAATGGGCCAACCACATGGATTCTGGCCAATAAACATAAAAGAAAATAGTCTTAACCCTAAGCTAAGTTGAGCAATAAGAAAATGCTTACTAATGTCCTCTTCCACTGATATCAGAATAGAAAACATGTGACCAAAATTTCAAAGGTTATTTCTAATTTTGGGTTTGAAGCGTTTTTGCGTAATACTTTTAGTAACCCATTATCTGGACCCATTGATTTGCAATATAAGTATATAAACAAAATGTAGATACAACATGTTCCTCTGTCTATAGAATTAAAAGCATCTTTACAGCTACAGCTCTAGATTTACTGGAATAAATAAACACAGAAATAGATTGTATATAATACTTAGGTGACTTCTAATGTCAATTGTTTGCACTGAATGTGAATTAGGGCCTGAATAGAAACACACTCCACTCCTTTGAGAATGTATCCACTCCTTTGCATGAGGCTACATCATAAAATCCCAATTTTGAAGAATAATTATGTTTTCCACCATTGCTGTCATAGCCATTCAAACATCTTATGTTGACCTTGAGTAAATTGTTTGAAGGTCTACAGCTTAAACTTGTCATTTCTTTGGGGTCCAAAACAATATTTCTTCCTCTCACTCCAGGACTGGTTGTAGATGTTCCCTGTTAAAGACATAAATGAACGTCACCTGACATCCTGGCATTGTCTTTGTTTAGGCTATTTTAAACCACCAAGCCCAATCCAATAGTGTTGTAATTCAAATTGACATGTTTAAGAAAAGAGGACCTTGTTTGTGTTGTTAAGCCTAATTTATTCCATAAAACTTTGCTGCGCCTAAATGCAGTTGTAATAAGTTATTTCTGCCTTTCAGACTTTACTTAACAGTTCTAAAAATAATACTGCTAAAACAAGACCTCCGCTGGGATTAATTCAACCATTAGACAAAAGAACGTTGACTGAGCCATGTTTAAGCAACCTCAGTAAGAGGTAGACATTACATAAAACAATCCTGAATAGGTTTGTTTTATGCAAATAGTTGAAAATGGTTATTTAGACATTCGAAGTATCTGAATTTGTTTCATGTCAAGATATTCTAGAAAGTCTAACCTCTTTATGTTTTCACATGACATATAATTTATTTTTTTAGTGTGGAAAAACAGGTGTGAGTAGCCCAGGCTAATAATAGATATAGGAGTTGTAATGCTTGCCTTCCTTTCACATGATCCAAAGTCCATGTTCAAAGAAGCTTTAATGCAGAAGTAGTAGCATGTTTTGTTTGCACACTGATTTGCAATTAATGCTTCAAGCGCTAGTAAGTTTAAATATTAAGTAGCCTGTATAAGCTTGGTGAAACTTCAAAATTTAACTTTAAATCCCACTGACAGAGAACGACAGTGAAGCAGCTGGAACTATAAAATGGAGTAAAGCACTTGCACATCAAAGCTTCGGTTGTTCAATGTTTGACACTCGCTGACAAGGAAAGCTATATTTATAGACTGATGACCTCATTAAGTGTGCGAGCATGCGGTTATTTCCATGTTGAGCTGTGGAATGGCAACAACTGGCTGTGGAATGACCATCAACGTCAGCTCAGCCCGAGAAGAATTTTTTTATTTCAGAACTGCATACTAGACACAAGCAAAGCATAGAGCATGGAGGTTGAAACTAAGTTAGCAACCTGATTTGATTTTCTAACATTAATGCCATCATGTCATTCAGTAAAAAAAAAGGAGAGTTGTAATGGCTGTAAATTGGATAATGGACATGAAAACAAACAGAAAAAAGATCACAAAAAAAATCTTAACATAAACGTTAAGTTTTTACTTCCTTGCAAAAGGTAATTGCTAAACAAGCTGGCTGGTCACAGAGAGTAACAACCAAGAATATTAAAGCAGGGTTGACTGAAAGTCCATGTTACACTGTGATAATGAAATAAATTCTTCATCAACTAAATTACTGAAGAACTACACTTTTCAGTATGGAGACACATCTGTATGAAAGAGCAAGAACTGATTTCTCTCTGACTGCTGGTCATTTTCATCCTGCATCAGTTTGTGTTTTGTAACATTTACCTTCAGTACTGAGAATTAATTCATTTTTCTGTATTTTTCTATTTTGTCTGTCGTTTTATAACTTCAGTAAAACAATAAAAAATTAAAAATCCATCAGTAGAAGGACACTCATTTATATTGTTCTGATCAAGGATTATAATTTGCCCTATTTAACAATTTAAAGTGACCCAAAGTTGGATCAGAATCAGTTTCTAGAAATAGAGATTAATATAAAATTCTAAGAAAATAATTTATAATAAATGAAGTTTTCCTCGGCAGTCAAGGATTTTGGATTAAATATATCCTTAAATCATCAAAATGTTTAAATAATAAGATAAAATAAACTGATGCAAGATATATGTAATATGTTATGAATGGCATAGGTGCAAAGTGGGATGTATGAACGAGTAAGGAGGGAAAATGTCCTTGGGTTGTGAACTCCCGACCAAGCTACTTTCCAGTCATAAATAAAAGTCAGTCTGTAAACACGAGTGTACTCCTGTTGTCGTTGCTACTAATAATATCCCTGATATGAGATTTATGTAATCAGATAACAACTTTTACAGTAGGAAGGGAAACAATACATCCTACCCACACACAACAACCCTTTGAACAAATTTAATGAGAAATGCAGACAACCAGGAGCGGTCTCTAAGGGGCCATTAAGTGTGGTGTGAGCCAATTTGAAACAATAGTCATCTACAGAGTATACACCTAAACATGATGAAATTCATCAGACATAAAATGGCAACACATAACTACAAGAAGGGTGTATGACCTCTAAAATGCTTGAACTGACAGGGTGCCTTTGTATTTTGTCATTTTTCAAGATAAACATTTGTGTTTTTCTTTAATCTTTTATTCCACACTTGCAACAAACACAGCACCTGTGTCTTCTGACATGTATGAGATTATGTCATCAATATGTGCACCGATGTAAAAATCTGTCTGCAGTCATAGTAGCAGATAATTGAAACTGTAATAACCTAAACTCCTTATGTGAAAAACAATGAGAGCCATTTGTAGGTAGACTGCTACAACCTAACACAATGGTTCTGACTTTGGACATTTTGTCCTTGGAATGAACAGTTCTCACCACTTTTGTCAGACCTGCATTCATCTCTTTATCTCTGCAGGGTTCCTGTTTGATAGTTGTCTGTCTGAACATTTATGAATCATCTTCACAGCACTGGATTTGGAGCACAAAAGCCGCCATGCCATAAAAAGATGAATTTGGCATACGTTTAATGAGATGCAGGCATTGGCTCACCATTTTTTTCCACCTCATTCAGAATCAAGTCGAATTTACAATGTGATGTAAAAAAGGTTATATTATGAAAATGTACTCATGAATATTTTTAAGATGATAGTGTTAGCTTTACATGCTGGCCAAAAATTATTTTTTTAATCGCATCTGAGCAGATCACCTTTTTCCACGTTTCTTGTGCCGAACAAGGCTTGTTGTGGCAAATGTTAATCACTATATTCCATGTAGTGAAAGAAATGTTAGGAGTTAATCCTTTTTAGACTGTTTTTATGGAGAAAATGGAAAAAAAAATCAATAATCCAAATGAGGAAAAAACAATTTTCTTGTTTAATTTCACCTTATTGTGAAGATAAGCTGCATGATTCCTGAAGACACCCCATGCTACCTTTCAACAGGGAAAAAAATAATAGTCCAAGCTTAATCCAAGCATTAAAAATCTATTTAGTACCACAAAGGAGACATATTTTAAGCTTTGAAGTTCTTCCTAGCACCTTAAACTGTTTCAGAGATAATTTGCTGAGGTTTCATCACCACAGGTCCTGCAATTTCTTCCTCACTGTGGTAGAAACAATGTCTAGGCAGGTGTCCTCTGGAATAAAATGCTTGATTCATTATGACCAACAGAGGGCAACAACGATCTGTGGATTTCTCTCACCTCCCCTCCTCTCTTGCAGAAAAACAGCAGGGTGTTTCCATCATCTTTGTGCAGCTTTGATAAACTGCCATTACTAAAAAATGGCCATGATTAAAGTCTGTGTTGCTGCCACTAAACAGGGAGGAGAATATGTAGCCCAGTTTTGCTCCAAACTTTGTTTTTGTCCTGCTGCTAAAGGGCAAAACATTGTACAGAGCAAAAATAAGTAAATAAACATTCTATATAACTTTAGTGCTTCCAGTGTGTTTTTTTGGACAAACAACATTCACAAAATTGTCCTGAGTAAAGCATGCCATCTGTCATTCAATGCTTCAAATCCAAAGATTCCCTCTAATCACAAAGCTTCTTAAAAAGTGTCAAGGATCCCACAAGTTTGAGCACCCAGCTGAATAAAATACAGAATTGAATTTGCTTAGTTTGACAAATCATCTAAAGAAATACCCCCAACCAGGGGTGCAACTACCGGTACATATTTTTGAGGTGGATAGAACATCTCACCCGGCGCCCCCCCACATAAACTAGTGCAAGTGGCCAAAGAGCCACTTCTGTTAGCCTGTGTCTAGAACCGCCTCTGGGCTGCAGTTCTGAGGCATTTTGTTAGCATGTTTTCTATCATTCTTATAGCTTGATAGTAAGCCTGATCCAAACTGGCAACCCATATTAATAAAATGGTGAAATTATATTGACCACAAAACACTGTATTTATAAAAGATATCAATGTTTTTCCTACACAATCCTAACAAATGTTCTTAATGTTCCCTTCACAATATTTATTTATTTACTATTAATCTATGTTTAAGATTTGTTCTTTAAATTGCCATTTATATTATTTTTCGGTCTCAGAAAATGATTGAGGGATGAAGAGACTGATATCTGGTTCTTTAGGTTGTGACGGGTCTACGGTGTTTCTCTCCTGATCCATTCTGTCTGATATCAAACAACCCACTGTGTGTCAGTGAATATCGCCGACACATTATTTTAATGCCCCTATTAAACTTCACTATAATTGTTTAGCCTGGAATGTGTGTCTTCCCACTGCCGTCTGTATTTTTGCCAGAGCTTCTAAGGACGGTTTAGTATTGGTGGACAAGACGCTGGTTGATAGCAGCTCACTGCGGCTGCGCAGAGTCCGTCTCTAGGCAACCGTGACCACAGCGTTAGTTCGTGGGGGGAGAGGTCCTATTTAGGTCCCGCAACGACAATTTAGCTGACCTTAATATTTCCCGTGTTTTGTTTTGGTCATTATTATTACATTTATTGATGAGATGTGTGTGATAGGTGTGTCTATCATACATTTATAACAATACGGAATAAATTGCGTCCCGTTTTGGTTCAATACGGGGCGGAGAAACAACCACCTGTCATTTTAGCCTAGCTTAAGCTAACCTGAATATTTACAACTTTCTTGTTGATACGCTGACATTACTTACCTTCTGTCTTTTAACTACTTTAAAAAGCTTTTCTTCGTCTCTCCAACATCTTTATCCCCTCTTCCATTTTCTGTTTTGCGCCCCGGAGTTTTTTTTTCTGCGCCCATCTTTAGCTCCCTGTTGTCGAGGCATTACTACAATTCAAATTTAAAAGAGAGAAAAAAACGCGCCTCAGCTCTTCTCGAAGGGCCGCAGCCTAAGTTACCTGTATAGGAGGGGAGGGGCGCCTAATCAGTGCTGTTCCTCTGTTATTGATAATTTCATACACAAACAGCTGTTAAGTACATAAAATGCTGACTAGAAAAAAAAATCCCCACATAGTTGTTGCGCCCCTCTAGTGCAGCGCCCCTATGCGTTGCATACACTGCATAGCGGCCTTTTGCGCCACTTTCCCCAACATCCCAATTCATTTCAGATGACTAAATGCTAATTAGTCTTTTTATGTATGACCCAGAGTGATACCAACCTATTTTTCTCTTATGTGTAGCACAAACCCAAAATTGCCCTTTATGTCAGACCAGACTGACCTACTCTTTACACATATTTGGGCCTGAGCTATTCAAGAGCTGTTCTACAGAAATGCATGGTCAGGTCACAAAGTTATAATTGTTTAAAAGCTATACATCTGCCAATGATTCATACATATGAAGGTCCATTTAATGTCCAAATACACATCTAATGGCAGGTGTTCTTTAAGTTCTTAAAGTTTAAAGTTTTAGCTTTCTGAATAATTAACGATTTGCCATTGTTAAATGAGAGTAATTCTAGTAAATCTGTGAACAAAGTTTTATGAAAATGAATTAATTTTACTTGGAACAAATTTGGAACCTTTCCCTCAAGCAAAATCTGATAGGAGGATGACATTATATCCTCCTATCAAAGCGATGTGCAATCTGGTCAAAAAGTGGAAAAAAAAGGTTTCCACATAAAGATATCGGCTGTAAAATGTGGCTCAAAAGTTTAATTGTAAAGCTTGTAAAACTTGTGCTGCTTTTAGTTTCAAAACTACTGTCCATGAGCAAGAAACTGCACAGATGAAACCAATGCTTTAGAGGATTCATGGCCATTTCACAGCAGGGTTTATGTTCCAATCAGAAAAGTATTTTGTTCACTTCCTGTGTATAATTTCTCTTTTTTGTACTTTGATCTAAATACATGAATAGTACAGTGCCTTGCAAAAGTTTTTAGACCTGTTAAACCATTTCACATTTTGTCACATTACAACCATGAACTTTCATGTATTATGTTTGAACTTTACATGATAAACCAAAACAAAATAGTGCATACTTGTTAAGTGGAAGGAATATGATACATAGCGATGAACTGAAAAACGCAGCTTATATTTTACATTAAGTCTTTGTATGTAGAACCATCTTTCTCAGCTCTTACAGCTGTAAATTTGGGCAGAATGTCTTCACCTGTTTTGCACACCTAAAAACTAAAAAAAATTTTAAAAACGTTTAAGTTCAGTCATCTGTGAAAAGCAAGTTTTAAGTTTTTATTTAGCTTTACCTCCATCCATTTTGTATACTCTCTGACTTGATTTTCCAATCATGATGAAGAATAAAAATCTTTAAGTATGATGTTCAAAAAATTTATTTTGATAAGGTCATTCAGTTTAGGTGGACAGTCACATATTGGTAAATGTAACTTTAATGTGTTAACACAACATATGAAAAGCTTAAATGTACCAAAATATCTTCAATGTATCTAAATATTTTTGGATGACAGCGTAAAAAAGTTACACAAATATTTGGAAATTAAATATAGAAGTGAGCTTCCACAGTGCATTGAAGAGAATGAAAAGAAGAAATGCTAGAAACAAGCAAATAAACCAGCTAAAAGATGCAACACTGTATCTAAAAGGACTTGTTTATACAGCAGCCTATACACAGGATTATGTTTCATTATGAGGAAACAAAAATATTTCTCTGGACATTCTTTGATGGCAGCTCCATTTTTTAAAGATGAGTTGCCTTGCATCACTTTTGCGCATAAGATGGACAAGCACAGAAGAAAATAAACAGTTCAGTACAGAGGGGCTTTATATGGAAAACTAATGGTCATATTAACAACAGAGATCACAAAACAAGCTTTAACTTACAGCAGCAACATCACAGACATCTTCAGAAAGCTGTTGGGAGGGAAACAGCGCCAGGGAAAATGCAGACAGAAACAGCCAAGACATCAGATGAATGCAGGAATCTGTGAGCAGCTTAGTAATTAGAATCAGCTTTATTCACCAAGACTGTGAGCACAAACAAGAACTCTGACTGGTTTCATATTACTACAAATAACTAAGTAGATAAGACCAAGTAACAGTTTCCTCAGTGACGATAGTTAAATTAAATTAACTTTGTCATATTTAATGTAAAATTTATATCCTACACTTTGCTCAATTTGCTTGTAATAGGTTAGAGAGCCTGAAAATGCCCCTGAAATACCAACACAAGAGTCGGCAGAAGCATGAGTGTGAATTAGAGAGACGGGAAGAACAGTGACTCTGCTTCAGTAGAGGTTTTATAGGTTGATGAGTTTAAGTACCTGGAGTGAACCAGTACAAGCAAAATGCAGTGCAGTAGTGTAGACATAAGGGGCTATTTTGAGTTGTTAGTTAATCATGCTTTTCTTTCTTTGTTTTGGTAGTTCTGTCATTCTGAGACGGGCCTAAATAGAGGATGTGAAATAGCTAATCAAACTATGAGAAGCACCCAAAGCTAACGACATGAAATGAAGATGATAATAGTTGGAGGAGGGCGTTTGATGCATTATTTAAATTTCCCCAAGCAGCCAGAGGTAATGAATATTTGAGGGACATTTGAACCAGTTATGGTCTGAGCTTTGAGACAATTCAAAATTTTTATGTCCGGTCTTATTATGACTCAGAGTATAGGTTTCAAAAACTAAATGAGAGAGTTGATTCCACAGGAAAGTGTCCTGAGAGCCACCATTTATCACCGAGATGAAAATTTATGCTAATACATGAGAAGCACAAAGTGCAACTACAATCATCCTGATTAAAATGCCAAGAGAGCAAGCTGGATAAGGGAAAATGCATTTTACATAAAACCAGTCATACACAAATTGAACAAAAGAAGTCACATAACCGTGTTTACAGAGGTAAAGCTGTTAATAGACACTTAACTGTGCCTTTAAGTTCTGCATGCGATGACTCACTGAGCACAGGTTAACATGGATACACAAACATTTCTGTTATTAAAGATGAACAGTGGATGGGAATAGATGAGTTTTTGAAAAGAGGAGAAGCAGAAGCATAGCAGAAGCTATTTACTTAAAGGATGGCTCTTATTGTAATGAACTGAAGGCCAGGATAGTTTATGTACACAGCACCACGCATGCACAATTCAAAGTACTTTACAGGATATCTAAAGAAAATAACAAAGCATGAGCATAAAAGCATTTCATAGAAAAAACAGATGTAGAAATGCAAATATGAAAGGCATAGAACAAACTTTACAAACTTTATTGATTTTGCTTAAAAGCTACTGCACCCAAACATGTTTTCAATGTTGATTGAAAGGAACCAACAGTTCTGCTCCTCTCTGGTCCATTTTCCTGCTCTGAATCATTGGCAGAAGTGTTTTTGATTAGTTGCAATTGAATTTTTTACAGACACCCTTAACCTAACTGTGGTGCTCTAGGGCAGGTTGTTTACAGCAACACCTTGTAAATTCCTCACAAGGTGTTGCTGTAATCTCCTCAAACACACTGTACCACCTTAATTTAAAAGGTTTCAAGGCCTCAAGACACGAATCGCAACATTGATCAGGATTCTTTGAATACTTCTTGAAGCTTCACTGGAAAACAGCTTGAAACGGGCATTGCAAAAACAACAACAACAAACTACTAGAAAAAGATGTAGTAATGGAAGCATCTGGAAATGAGTGATAGAAACTGAAATTGATTACTGGAATCAGGACCAGGTGGGGATAATCAACAGAATGAACAGATCCAAGGAGGAGAGAACAGGACAAAGAAGATGAGAAAAAAAACTGACCAAAGTCACAGATCAATAAAAACTTTATGAGCACACAAGGGAATAACAGACAAATGTGAAATATATAGGAATAAACACAAAAAACATGGCTTCATTAAAAAAAACCCAAAAAACCAGCAAGAACTTTAAAACAGAACCTGAACAGTAAATATTCAATATTAAATATTATTTATTTATTTGTTTGTTTATTTATTTATCATGTTTACGTGACTTTACATAAGTCGATATAAATATTAGTGTTTCTTTTATTTTTTTTATTTTGAATGAATAACAAAAATCCGCTATAAATTCAAAGCAATTCCTGGTTTTGGCATTTGAAGATGTTTACTATACAATGATTTTGACCTGAACAAAAGATCCTTAAAAAGATCTTCTAATTCATCCTAGCAGGCCAAAAATTCATGACACTATGTACATTTTTTATTATATAAAAAATGCATTAGTGTTTGTGACATTTAAGAAAATCTACTTTTTTAAATAGCCATTTGTCAATTTCCATTAACCCAGAGCTAAATGGTATAAAGGTAAGCAAGAGAACGGTGGGATAATATTTTGTTTAATTAATTGAACTTAGTGTGCCTTTAATGTGTCACATTCTTCTTACCAAAAAAAAAACTCTAGTGTGACATTTGCCAAGCTCATCACAACAATTCTTCCTTGCAGCAGAGAAGAATGTTCTCCTCTGTGCCATGGAGTGTTGCAGGCTCCCTGCAGAGAAATCAATACCAAGACTTATCAATCTTTACTGTACATGGAACCTGACTGAAATAATTTTCCCTTAAAAGTTTCAACTGCAAATGCACTGAACACATTCAGCAGCAGTTCAGGAACAGAGACATAAAAGTTTAAAAGATTCAAGAGACCCCAACAATGCTTGGGCTGTATTGATTCACAGTGTGAATCCTCATGGACCTGATGCCTGCAGAAAAGGCTGTTTAGCAAGGATTTTCCATAATGCTTCTTTGCTGTTATTGTCATTGAGTCAAGGCTCCAGTGGCATTCAAAGATTTTTCACTTCCCATGGGTTTCTTGACAATATTGGCATTCTTAATCAAAGATCTCAAGTTTTTCTCCTTCCTAACATCCTAAAACTTTTCTCTCACCATCTTATAATCTTTCCAGGTGTGGATATAGTCCAGCCCTCCCACTTTCACTTTATCTTACCAACTTGTTGTCTCCTGACCGATTTCCTTTATATAGCACATTATCTTTTGCTGGAGCCATTGCTACAGTTTAACTGCCTGAACCTCACTGCAATCATTTTTTGGGATTTTATTTAAATCAGTTTCTTTCAGTCTTGATCAGTCTCAGAAGGGAGACCGCTAAACAAAATCAAACATTAGTGCCAGTCAGACAAAACAAATAAATGATGAAATCAGCAGTTAATTTGACAATAATTTGTCTCTACAGAGAAGAAATGACAATGTGTGTCATCATTGCTGAGCAAATATAATTAACAGCTATAAAATACAGAAATATTGAAATAAACATGTATGATTAATAATCAGCAATTCCATTGTTTTCCAAACAAGAAGTGTGGATTGAAGGGCAATTTTTGACAACAAATGGCAATTGTAGTCTTCTTTCTCAAAAACAGAAAGAGAATACAAAATGGATAATAAAATGCCATTTGGAAAAAGAATAGTTGAAGGATCTATTGGCATACAGTTAATGGGACACAGACGTGTTTTTGAAAGTACCTTTACAACAGTGTGTCTATTTGAATGCTGCTAGGATTTTAGAGTTTTAATAAACATTTTTGCTACATGTGACACGTCCAAATTGTGATGAATTGAAGGAAAAGCAAACTTTATAAACCCCTCCATTTAGTGCCAGTTTTCTAGGTCTTCAAGCACTTGTTTCTCTTCACTAGATAAATTGGCACAAAAATCTTTATTTTAGGAACTAAAATTTGAGATTTGATATTGTTAATTCTATCATCTCAGATGAACAATGAACTATGGGTTGATACCTGTGTTTAGTATTCCAAACTTTCTAGCAACTTTTAACTGCGACCGACTGCCTTGTTCTCCGACTTTGCTTCTTAGCACTTTATTCAACCCCTCGATTTTGGTCATGGAAATAAATCGAACCACGGAGAGCTACAAATATGAACACAAATGAAAAGGAGAAGTTGTAAAACAAAATTGCTTATCTTCTTTAATACTAGGTTAAGATGTGAACAAACGCAGAAAGACCCCAAAAATATTTGGTGAGAGCAAAAATGTGTCTAATAATCCCACTATGGGTGAGTTATTGTGCTAAGACTACAATGTAGCTCCAAAATATTTTAACACTGAGAGATCTATTTTAATTTATTTCCATTTATCAACATTTATCCATTTATAAACAATCCATTTTTTTAAAGATATCTTCAAGTTCAAAATGACAGGTGCAATAAATAACATCAAATATTTTCCCCATACTTGTGCATTTGTCACTTTCTCTTTTTTGTCTAATTTCCCCCTTTTAAACAGTTTTTTCATGTAGCAGATGGCAGTGCTTTGCTGAGCAGCTCTGTGAGGCGTAAACACGGTGACTAATGTGAACAAGTTCAGTTGAAAGCTGTAATTATGTCTTATGTTCGAGCTGAATGCGTCTAAATTACATTGCCTTTACAAATCAAGATTATCCCAGAAATGAAGACATCTCTTTAACGTCGTCTCCTGCATCTCTTTTCATTCTGGCAGAAAATGTTGCAAAAACTAACTAAATAAAAAAATCTCACATCTGGGTTTGCACAAAATCTGACTGTCAAGGTAAGATGACCTTTGCAAACCAAGCCACAGAAATCTTACATAAACCATCAGTCCGCATCTACTGGCATAAGGTGACATTTCAATTCAGGGTTGTCATACACATATTGTTGTGGATTTCTGCTACTGTGCTGCAATGTAGCTGTCCACAGTTTCTGTGAGCAGAATCTCAGCTATGTCTGATGAATATACATGCACAGAAAAGCAAAATAAAACAATCCAATTTATTTAGCTCAAAAACCTTCAATTAGAACAAAACAGATGTATCTTTTTTTCTCTGTTTAGTATAGAAACTATTCAAATTGATAAGGTTTACTGGGGATTTTTTTTAAAGTTGGGGATATTGGTTAATAATCTAACCCTGCTTAAAACTTCTCCACAACTTTATCATTGAACTTTGTGATGCTGTTTGTTTTCTAATGCTCTTCAACAAATATCTGAGGCCTTCAAAAGCTATATATACAATGAAAAAAAATTACACACAGGAAGACTCCAATTAATAATATAATGACCTTCTAAGACAATAGCTTGAACCAGATTTTATTTTGATCTACGCTGTATAAATACGGTAAAATTCTGGTCACAGCTGCCAGTATTTTACCGTAAATTAGATAAATTTTTTTTACAGTGTACCAGAGTAAAAGAGACGTAATTATAATGCATAATTATAAGCAGTTTTTTAAAGCCTGAAGGTATTTTAATTTTGCAGCGAAGACGTTAGTGACTTAATTTGGGGTTGCTTTGTAAGTTTTCTCTTTTTTTTTTAGTTTTACACCAGCAAGCTACTTAAAAGTTTCTGATTAATGTTTTTAATTAATTTTGATCATTTTCAGGTGTACTGTGTGACTACTTGGAATAACAATGTAAGATAAACATGACACATTTTTCAGTCAGCTCTAAATTTAACTTAAAGGGAATGTCTAATACGAAAAAACATCCAGAGTCAGGAATTATTAAACCTGCAGAAGTTAATTTGTCAAGCACATCCTTGAATTTTCTAAATTGTAATTAAAGAAAAATAATTGAAAAAGGTATATTTATACAATTACATTTTGAAAATGGTCAATTTCAAAACATTTCAATATTCAGCAAAAAAAACATTTACTTTATTCAAATGCATAAAGAGTAATAAGACAGACTACTTAATAGGCTCTAATAGTTGTTGTTTTTTCTCCTTATAACTGCGAGTCATGCTTGATCTGTCGCTCATTGTGTTTCAAATTAAAAAAGATAAAAGGTTAGGCTGTTCTTTCTTTACTTTGACAAAAACAAAAAGGCCTCAGGAAAGCCCAGATAGATTGTTACAAAACAGATGGCATTATGAAAAACAAAACATTACATGGAAATATTGAAACAACAGTCAGGAAGTTAAGGCGAGTTTGAGCAAAATGGTCCAGAAGCCTGACTCGGTTACACAAGTTCTGACAGAAGGAACTTGTGTAACTGGAAGGAAGAAGCAATTCTGACAATTGCTGTACAAATACTTATCATTTGATACCGCTATCTTCAACTGCTGAGTGAAAAAGCAAAATGGCACACCCATATGCCAGGCATGAAATAAGTGACGTCATTAACAAACATGAAAACACGACAGCAACAATTCTCAAGCTGATGACATGAAGAAAAAAGCTCAAAAGTCTGTTCCTTTGAAGAGCGTCTCTGGTGTGTTCCTTTTGTCACACCGTGATGAACTTTCTTTTGTTGCTGAGAGTATTTTCTACTTAATTAAGAACGCAGATGCAGCCTTTTCATGGTAAGGCTGCTTTTGATTTGACTTTGAACTTGGTAGCAGGAAAATTTCTGTAAAAAGACTTTCTTATTGCCCTACATTTCTTAAAATAAGAAGCAGAAATCACCTAAAACCCTGAAGGATACTCGGAAAAGATATATTTTTCTTCTTCTGCAGAGCAGCAGTCCAAGATGCAATCTGCCTGGTTATTGAACTTATTATACTAAATGATAAGGAGATTAGGATTTATAATAATACCTGTTGAAAACACTGGAACAACACAGTATTTTGCAAATGTTTTAAATCCAATTTAAACTTCATCAATAAGCTTCATGAAATTAGAACCACAAAATTCAATGTATTTTGCTTTTATTTGTACCTAATTGTGAGGAAGGAAAATCATACATTTCAATAGTTTTTATAGTTAAGAAAGTTGAAAAAATTGGCATGCACATGTAGCAGCAACTTGAGGCAGCACTAAAAAAAGGAACAAGGTACAAAATCAAATTTATTGATCACAAGCAAAACCTGTGAGGATAGAAATGCCTCAGGCACCTCAAGAACATGCCACAAGTTATTGTGTGAAACTATTTTGGCATCTCAAGTAACACTAGTATACCATAAGTATTTGTTGCACTCATTGTGGGTTGCAGTCTCTTCCGTTAGACTCTACCTCCAGCAGTGACCTATTCTTATGTTATAGGTAAATTTGTCCACAACTACATGAGCAATTTTCTGATGGCAGAAGCAGTCCTTACATAAACTCAATGGACCATTGGGCCAAATCATGCTGGCAGTTTTGTTTCCCTGCTCTCAGATCCATAGCAGTTCTCCAACCATATTTAGATTGTGGCTGTGTGACAGAGAACAAGCACTAGTTAAGTACCTCCAGCTGAATCATTAAATTGGCTGAACAGAGAACAAGAACTTCTTCAAGCAGAATTTCTTTCTGCTAGCTTTTTGATGAAATCCTTAGTGAACTTTCTGCCACCAATTATTTTTTTTGCTGATTCAGTTTTCATTTCAGGCCGTAAAGGACTGTGTTGTTAAAACTTTTCCGTTATAGTTTATGTCAGAATCCACTTGACCAGTGGTCCTACAATGAGTTTCTTCCTCAGTTTACTCACATTTTCAGTCCCCATTAAATTAATCTTGGTTCACTGGAGTTAATGTCTGCTGGCATAACAAGTCAGCTCTCTAATGCATTCTGTCATGTTCCTTCCTCAGGGAATTAAACAAAAACAAGCAACCATAGGTCCTTTAAAAGATCTTTCCTAATGGAAAGATTGACCTGTATCAAGTCAGCCATAGTTCAGATTCAGGGCTATAACATCCAAAACATGATTGCATTGACTCTGAGCCCGTTAATATTGCAAAGAAAAACATAAAAGACAATGACCTAAAGTTTACAACACCTGCTTCAAAATAAATGTCTTGTTTGGCAGAGGTCAGAGAAGATCTGTGCCTTTCTTTAACAGCATGGTCTGTTTTGGTCCTCATCTTGTGATAAAGCCTGTCAGCCTCTTACTTGTGCACTGTTGAACGTTTGTGAGGATTCTGGTGTGAATGTTGACATAAATGATCTCCAACTGCTTGCTGTCTGTCTTGCTGATTTTGTAATCCTATTTCTATGATGCGACTAGCTCTGATCCTCACTGACGTTGACTGAGTCTGAATCTCAGGCCTCAGGGATTTGTCATTACCATTACTGAACAAACAGCATCATCAAGAGCAAGGGAAACACCAGAAAGGTGTGGTAAAGATGTGACAAAGTTTTAAAAAAGGATCAACTTTAAAGTGACAATTACATCACAATTACAATTGTGATGAAATTGTGAAAAATGCATCACAATGGAAAATTGCATCTTTCCATTTTCCATTTTTCATTTCCGAAAATGGAAAGAATATTTAGTTATGCAATCCATAAATCTGTCCTTTAGGAAGCAAATTTTGAAAGGAAACCTTAACCCACAAGTTATGTTGGGGTCATCAAACATTAGAAGAAGTTGCTCTAGAAGTGCTTCTCAATTCCAGTCCTCAGGCCTCCCTGCTCTGCATGTTTTAGATGTGAGTCTATTCCAGAAAAGATGATTAAAATGATTGCATAACCATCAAGTACTGCAGAAGGCTGTTAATCACCCACAGATACAATCCTGGAGTAACATCTAAAACATGCATGGGATGAGGGCGTGAGGACAGGAATTGAGAAACATTGCGACAGATGAGACCAAATCTGAACTTTCTAGGCAACATTTACAATATATGGAGCAAAGCTAACACTACACTGAACAAACACTCACCGCTGGTAAGAGTCATTTTCAGCAGAACAAGAAAGATGGCCAGAATGAATGAGAAGATGGATTGAAATGCAAAGCAAACCTGGAAGAAAGCATCTCCAAAGAAGTGAAAGGGTTGGATGGGGGTTTCCTTTCCAGCAGGAGAAAGACCAAACACCTACATGGCAAAGACAATCTGTGACTTGTGAGCTGCTGTGTACCGATGCTCTACATCCAATCTGATATAGATCCAATATAGTTTCTGAGGAAGATGGGTAATAATACTAGGCTCTGGTTGTGCAAAGCTTTAACCCAAAAGATTTTCAAAACATCACATCTTTCACACCATGTTGTGATAAAGTCTGTCAGCAGCAAGTGTATTTGCAGGAAAATAAGCTTCTCCTAAACAAATGTAAGCTACACTTTTCATGTTTTAATTGTCTGAAAGATCAAAGCGAGTTTCTTCATAATGATGCCTAATTTTGAGCTTATTTATCAAAATGAATAAATTATGAATAGATTAAACAATAAAAAAGGTCAGTCCAACTTAATGGACAAAAAAAACGGCATTTCCCAGATGGCCATCGCAAGACAACGCGATGACGTCAAACGCAACCAGGAAGTTTATTCATGAATCTCGTTACCTTTAAACCTGGAAGTTGCCCGACCAGGAGGAGTTAGCGGTGAACTCCTGCGTCCTGCCTCTGTCTTCATATCTTTGAGCAACACCGCAGAAATGGTCTCGGAGGCTGGAGTTTATGCTTAAACCACGCGTGTCTATCTGGAATTATTATTGAATGCCAGCTAACCTACAGGCTGCACTGTCTGTTTTGTATCCCTCGTAGTTTACTTGAATGTAAGGTTAACCCGTTAGCCCCTCTTTTGTGTGTTGCGCTGTAAAAACAGCTAAATTCAGTCTAAAGGTAAAGGAGCCGGTCATTTTGAGCCGAGTCTCCAGCTGTTTGCCCTCGCTGTTCTGAGCTGACTCAGGTGAGCTTTTATTCAAACACGCTATTTGCATTTTTGTTCACATGCATGAATAGATTCTGCAAATACATATATTGTTTTGGTTCTTTTGGATTTGTAACATAGAAGCTACTGTTTCACTTACGTTATAATTTACTTTGTTGCCATTGAGAAGTCATAACTCATTTTCATACCCACCTGTTCCAACATTGTCATTTCACCGCAGTTTATTTGTCTTAGTATGTAGTATTTTAGTGGATTATAGAGTTAAATAAGCAATTGTGCTTAAATCACAATTTCCATTTACTTGAGATGCATATTATTTACTAAAAGTTGTTTGTTAGACCCTGTTTTCATATATCCGTCTGGAAACAGGGAAATAAACACTGTAGTGAAGTAGATTTTTCTTTGCAGTCAAACATAAATTTGAATACTTTAACAAAGCTTATTTCTTTCAGTAACTTAAGTAAAACATATTAGATTAATTGTTAAAATTTTAATATAATGAAAACATGATGCTTAAGATTATAAGATTCATTAAAGAGAGATTTTCAATAGAGAAAAATGGGCTTAATGAAAAGTAGTTGTCAAAGCAGTGTGAAACATTGAGGAGTGGATGGTACCTGCATTGTACTGAAGAGTTAAAGTATTCACAAATTGGTATAATCATCAAATCAGTTGTTGGTTTTGTGCTTATTTTGCTGCAAGGTTTTTAGTTTTCATGGACAGGAGTAGACATTACAAAAATTTACTTTTTCTTAGTGCAAAGTCTGAGGTTCTGCACCTGCCTCTGGAGGTTAGTTTGATTGTACATATGTAAGTATTGTATGTTTGAAATATGTTATGAAAGGGTGAGTGTTGGCTCTTTTAATAACAAATTGGTGATTCAATATGCCAGCATAAGAACAATCAGTTTGACGGCATTTGATTAATGACACTCAAAATGGGACAGTCCAAATAATTAGAGAACTAATTATTTGAAAAACATTGGAATGTCTTTTTGGGCCTTTTGTAAACAGCTGTAGATTTCATCATTTTATAAATGAAAGATATCAGGATGTTTTTATTCTTTGCCAATGTCTGGAGAAAGACCCAAATTGTCACCTGCAGATGGAAGGAAGTGTGTTAGGATGTTCACAAATAACCATGAACAGGAAGCCTCTGGAAAGTTAGTTTTTCTGTTGTCAGAGGAAAATTATTTTTTTTGTGGACTGACCGGTTACAGACAAAAGATAAAAAATTGACACCTATAAACTCAATTGAAATAAATTAAATGTGTCTTAATGCATGCGCGATCCTGTGCTGTACATACTAAATTGTGTTTATTGGATAAATAAACCAAAGAAAATATATGCATGCTTTTTTGACACTGTGCAAAAACACTTCTGTTAAAGAAAGCAAATTATGTTGTTTTTGTTTTTTTGCGACTCAGTAACATGCTGTCTTCGTCAGCGTGGTACAGAGCTGGATTGTAGCTGCTGTCAAAATTTGCAACTAACTAAAAAAGACTTTGTTAGGCAGTGTCAGATAATGTATCATGCTGCAATGGCAAAAGGCTCTGAATTTGAATTTAATGAGATCAACATGTAATTTCAGGAGAAAGGCAAAATCGTACCGTTGAATGCTTAATGGAACATTCTACATAATTAGTCTATGTTGCAGTGAGTCAGTTAGTTTCTTTGTCTAAGTATCTGTTGAATCTTTTTGAAAAACAGCCTGAATTACATTATTTGGAAAAAGGAGAACATAATGACGGGCTTATTGAGAATAACACTCAATATTATTGATTGTGTCTTGCTTGTGACATTTTTTTTTAATACTAACATAACTCATGCATTATCCTACATAATTGAGATCTAAATGTTTAAATTAACTTGGCAGTCATAAACCCATGGCACTGTTGGGAGTGAAAGTCATCGAGTTGGCAGGTCTGGCCCCTGCACCCTTCTGTGGCATGATCCTGGCAGACTTTGGAGCCAAGGTGATCCGTGTGGACCGCACCAAGGTTTTCTCAACTCTGGACACTCAAGCTCGCGGGAAACGGTCCGTTGCCCTCAACCTGAAAATGCCAGAGGGTGTGGCTTTGCTCAGGCGGCTCTGCGTTCAGTCAGATGTTGTCCTCGAGCCCTATCGCAAAGGTCAGAACAGAGTCTGTATAAAGATGGGGGGAACGCTTTTCAGTGACTGCTAATTTGTCTTAAAATCATTGAGCTTAAACAAACATAGTAAGGAAGCAATGAATAATCGTTATGCTTCTTATTTGAAGGTGTTATGGAAAAACTGGGCCTTGGTCCAAGTGAATTACTTTCTGAAAATCCTCGTCTGATCTACGCTCGGTTGACGGGATATGGCCAGAGTGGGTGTTACGCTTCTGCAGCTGGACATGACATCAACTACCTCGCCATGTCAGGTAAAGACTGGTTGGGATACTAGTAAATAATATGATCATATTGGTTTGTTGCAAAAGTCTTAATTCCAAATTTCTTTTTGTTTTGATTCTAAGACCCAGAATATGAATTGAAAAATGCAGGATTTCTGATGATTGTCAGAGTTTTTCTTTGAACCTTGGATGCTCTTCCACTCACTTCCAATGTAGTCATGATCAGAGTAATGTCACATAAATTCAATTGAGTCATTTTCTTATTGTTTACTTCCTTGTAAATGATGCAGAGACCCAGTTTTGTTCCCCACCAATGTTCCCTCTAATTTTTCATGTAGCTGGGCATACACACAGCCTCCCTGAACACACTGAGGACCACTGTGAGCAACATCAGGTGTGCACACTCAGGGCCGCAACTACATATTTTTGAGCACGTCATGTCACGTCACCCACCCCAAAGAGCCACTTCTGTTATCCTGTGTCTAGAACCGCCTATTGGCTGCAGGTCTGAGGCATTTTGTTAGCATGTTTTCCAACATTCTTATAGCTTGATAGGAAGCCTTATCCAAACT
>CAEFZY010023681.1:0-15885 GCA_903066815.1 Brachyrhaphis roseni
CCTTCCTTCCTTCCTTCCTTCCTTCCTTCCTTCCTCCCTCCCTCCCTCCCTCCCTCCCTCCCTCCCTCCCTCCCTCCTTTGAGCACCTGTTCCTGCACACTGCCAGTCAGCTGGCTAAAACATGGCTGCCACACTTTTTTTAGAATGTGTCTCTTTGTTACAACAGATGGATGGATGCTTAATAAAATGTGAATAATTTTATTAATTTACTTGTTTATTTTTTCTCCAGTTGTTAGTAAAAGATCAAATTTGTTAATAATCTCATTGAATTTTAGAAACTTACTTTCTGAATGACTGGAATCTTTATTTCAAACATTTTAACAACAAACACAGATAAAAAATTTAATAATAATAAAACAGAATAAAACCTTCATACTGAGTTCTAGAAGCAGCAGAAATAATTAATCAGAACTGTTTGCTTAATTTTTATTCAATCATTTAATAAATATTCTGTTTTATTATTTCAGTCAAACTAAAATCATCTCATATTCAGAAATTTCTTTCTTGGCAATAAAAACTGGAAGATTTTCTCTCCTCCAGTTTGCAGGAAGGATTCAGGAGAAAAAGCAGAGAAGAAGAAGAGCGACGAGGACAGCGGCGACACAGAGCTTGAGGATGAGGAGAAGGTGATCTTCATCCACTACGAGCAGAGGAAGGTGATGCTGTCGCAGCTTCATCCTGTGGAGGCCCAGGAGTCTGGGAGCGGATCAGAACCTCACTCTGAGCTCAGACAGGTACTGGAGGACCAGAGACGATCCGGGTTCTGATAGTTCTGAAAGGTTTTGTTCTTTCTGAAAAGTGCGGCGTGCTTTTGTGGTCTTTGACCTCTACCAGCTTCGATCTGGAGCAGAGGTCCACAGCCACCGTGTATAAAGTAGATCTAGGTCTAGACTTTGACTAGGCCATTCTAACACATGAATTACATAAATTACTCGTCCTCCTCTTCCTCTTCCTCCTCATCCACCTCCTCCTCCTTGTCCACCTCTTCCTCTTCCTCCTCATTCACCTCCTCCTCATCCTCCTCTTCCTCCTCCTCAGGTGTTTGGGACAGTGGCGCAGAGCCAGCCGCTCTTCATCCTGGACCGGTACGATGACGGGCCGCTGCGGTCGACCCACTGGCAGTCTGAGGGCAGGGAGGCCAGCATCGTGGTGGAGCTGCTGAAGCGGGCCTCGGTTCCGCTGGGCCTCCTGCTGGGCCGGATGCTCTCCGTCTGGACCTGGATCTGCAGCGCCCGGTGAGGAGAACCGGCCCGGAGCGCAAAATATCAGGGAGAACCGCTGAGAAATGCACTCTGAACTGGAAGAGCTACATCTTTCTTCAACGTCTTATTAGTTACATTTAAAATAAATAAACACAACAGTAAATAAAAATGATTATTAGTTTAGAAGAAAACGTGCGAATCGTCTCAGACAGGAAAAACTTTCAAAACTGATTTCTGGCTTCACTGAACAAAAAGTTTCTGAAAAATTAAAAATGGGTCAAATTTTCCTCCTGGTTTCTCCCTGATGGCCTTTAAATGAGAAGCCAGGAAAAAGTCAGAGACCCCTCCCCCACCTGTTACTGCACACTGCCAGTCAGCTGGCCAAAACATGGCTGCCACACTTTTCTACAGAATGTCTCTTTGTTACAACAGATACGGATAATTTTATTAATTTAGTTGTTTGTCTTTTCTCCAGTTGTTAGTAAAAGATAAAATTTTGTGAATAATCTCATTGAACATTAGAAAAACCTTTTCTCTTGTTATGATTTGCAGAAATAAATTAATTTTTTTCTGAAACCAGGAGTTTTTATTTGCATGTTGTTAATCAGGTTTTATTCTCATCCAAATCGAGTCGTTTTATGGAGAAAATCCCCTGAAGACGTTTTAATGTCTGAACTGATTTCAGCCTGGAACTATGAATGAGTCATAGTTCCAGGCTGAACCTGGTCTGGTTCCGGTTCTGGTTCTGGTTCTGCTGCCTCCCTCTGACTTCCTGCCATCTCTCTCAGGATCCTCAGCGTCTTCCCGCTGCGCTTCCTGTCCTCCAAGCTGTCCACCTGCGTCCAACTGAGCTACAGAACCGAGCGGCTGCAGACGCTGGGCGCTCCGCAGGCCGCCGCCCACATGGACTTCATGAGGTAGGAGGAGGTTCTGTCCCAGAAGGACGCCGGGCCGGGTCAGACCGGGTCCGTTCTTCTCACCTGTCCCCCGTCTGTCTGCAGGAAGGCCAACGTCCTGGTGTCCGTCCTGCTGGACGTCTCGCTGGGCGTCCTGCTCATGTCGTGGCTCTACAGAGACCAGCACATCGCCATGCTGGCCAGCAACATGGTGCCGGCCGCCGACGTGAGTCACAGCAAACATATGGGATTATATAGAGATTATATAGAGATATACTGTAGATATAGAATGGTGGGTCTGGGTTGGATGTCTGAACATCCATCCAACCAAAGTGTCAGTGAGTTTAGACCAGGAGTTTCCAAACTTTTCCAAACAGCGTTGACCTCTGACCTTCTTTGCAATCCCACAGACAATGCTACGAAACACGTAAATAAACATCAAATTTTAGAATGTTTTTTATTGACTTCAGTAATTATTATATTTATTTAGCATAAGTGCTGCGTCCTACTGTCTGATTTTAGATGGCCATTAGTTCTTTGGCAGAAAAATGTATAACATAATAATATATAATTATTTTTATTACCAGATAATGCAACTTTTCAACATGATCCACTGTTTTGATTAAAAGAAAATGTGTAATGTTTTATATTAATCACAATAAATTTAATTTCATTCCCACTGTACTTACGGCTTTTTCTCGTCACAAACTTTTTCATTTTTTGCTTGAGCAGCAAAGTAGCTTCATGTATTTTACTGGTAGCCAATCAGAAATAACATTTAAATAAATTATTATATTTTATTTTTTAAACTGATTTAAAAACAAAAATTATGATGAGACATTTAAGATAATTTTTTTTTATGATATTCAGTTTTTTTAATTTTTGTATTCAAGTCATTAAACTGTAAATGTTCCTTCCTGTGACTCGTAGCCGGTTAATTCCCAGCATGCCCTGCTCTGTCTCCACAGCGCGTGGCGCAGCAGCTGGAGGAGTTGTTGCAGTGGCTGATGGGAGCTCCGGCTGGCCTGAAGATGAATCGGGCTCTGGACCAGGTTCTGGGCCGGTTCTTCCTCTACCACATCCACCTGTGGATCAGTGAGTCTCGGACCAGAACCAGTCAGAACCAGCAGAGTTCACCGACATGAGGCTCATCTCTGCCTGTCGCCCTGCAGGCTACATCCACCTGATGGCGCCATTCATCCAGGGAATCCTGTGGTACGGAGGCCTGTCCGCCTGCCTCGGCCTGACCTTTGCCCTCTCACTGCTGTCTGACATGGTGGCGCTGTTCACCTTCCACATCTACTGCTTCTACGTCTACGGAGCCAGGTAACGATGGATGGATGGATGGATGGATGGATGGATGGATGGATGGATGGATGGATGGATGGATGGATGGATGGATGGATGGATTCTATGTGTTGGAATTAAAGCCTTTTCTACAGTGGATTATCAGGGCCATGCTAAGTAAATATTTGTTTTTAAATTAATAGAATAAAGTTATAGTGATTTGACAATAAAGTCGTAATATTAGGAGAATAAAGTAGTGACTTTATAAGAACTCCTGCAGGAAAAACCAGTCTGACCAACTGGGTTAAAATGAGGAATGTTGAGCATCTAGTTACTAATAAGGAAAAATTTAATCTTTTATCACATCAGCATCAAGTTATTATTACTTTGAGATGATCAGCCAAACAACTGAGTCGCAAAAAGAATCACTGAATTGCTGAACTGATCATGTCTGATATTTATAACTATCAAAGCTTTTTCCTCATTGTAATATTGCGTCTTTATTTTCATAATAAAGCAAAAAAAAAAACTTCTCAGCCTAATTCTCTGTTTTACATTTTAGTGTCGTCCCAACATCTGATTTGTTCTGATTTTAATCCAGTTTCAATATTTGTAATAAAAACTGTAATGTGTTTAAAAGCCTGCAGGGGGCAGTGTTTGATGTCTGTAAAGAGACTAATGCTGTTTTCTTTGAGTAAAATTCAAATATTATCAAATGATTTTGATATTCTAAACTTGTCTAAATAAAAAATAACTGAGTTATTTTAACATTAGAGATGTTTGACTTCATTCTCAGAGGAGAACCGTAGTTGTTGTTGTTTCTGTAATTGTAGGTTCTGACCTGCACAGCTGCATGTTTTCTTCACATTTTTGGGTTGGATTTCGTTTTTTTTATCCAGACATGGCCCAGCTGTGGCCAACTGTGAGGAATATGTGCCTCCTGTTTAAGATCCCTACATGCACCAGGAGCAAATAGAGAAATGGTGATGCAAGTGAAAATGTACACATGTGCCATTTAAACCAGATATTTGCATACTCTGAATAAAAAACAATGTCTTTCACCCTGTCAAGTTAAATCAGACTAAACTTTTCTTGTTCTAGCTTATTTAGAATTATCAAAAGTATTTCTCTTTACTATTAACAGAAAACTTGGCGAGAAAATTTTTTAGATCTTTTTTTGAACCTTTCTTGAATTTAAAAGCTTACATTCATTTAGTCAGTATCAGGGATAAACTGTATTTTAAACCCTTTGGGCTTTTAAGCATCTACGCTAAAAAAGAGCCGAGAATCTTAAATCCACCATGTAAATCTGCCAGATATGATGAAAACTCATATAGAAAGCTTTAAAGTGAAACAATTTCTATTTTAAACCTTCTGTTGGTAAAATGAGGATCCAGTCACCAGTCTGTTGTGTTTCCAGATTTCTGGCTCTAAAACTAAAGATTGTAGTGAAAATCAGAAAATGACCCAATAATGTGGTTCTGTTGGTAGTGAATCGTGTTGATCTGGTATCCAGAATGAAAACCAGCTCAGGCTGAAAACGTTGGACGTCTCCATCCAGCTGATGGTGGATGTTTGTTCTGACTGGAGGAGTTATCGGGTTCCTCTGCTGCAGCAAGATGTGCAGAGGCGGATGGAGGTTTCATGCTTCAGTCTGACGGAGCTAAGTGGAAACTCGAAGCTTTGATTTACGGCTAATCGACGTTCCAGCTCTCTCTAATGGTTGTCAGTTATTGATCAGGATCCGGAGAGCAGTTTGGATAATTAGTTGGACTTAAGAAAGCTTCCTGAGTTAAAATATGAGATCAGAACGGATGGATGGATGGATGGATGGATGGATGGATGGATGGATGGATGGATGGATGGATGGATGGATGGATGACGGATGGTTGGATGTTGGTTGGTTGGTTGGATGATGGATGTTGGATGTTGGTTGGTTGGATGGTTGGTTGGATGATGGATGGTTGGATGTTGGTTGGATGGTTGGTTGGATGATGGATGGTTGGATGTTGGTTGGATGACGGATGGATGGTTGGTTGGATGATGGATGGTTGGATGTTGGTTGGTTGGTTGGATGATGGATGGTTGGATGACGGATGGATGGATGTTGGTTGGATGTTGTTTCTCTAATTCTGATGCGTTTTGATCAAATCGTTTCCCAAAAACAAAAATAAAATCTTAAACATGTCGATGATTTTCTGAAACACAGGAAGTGATGGAAGTTAATCACTTCCTGTTTGTTGATGTTTACTTCCTGGTTTCCCTCTCAGCTGCTCGCCCTTCTGCAGCTCCAGTTCGGTTCTGGAGAATCAGCGCCTGATCTTGATGAAAGCAGAGGAAAAACCTCTGAATTAAACATCTGCTCTAAAGATAGAGCTCCTCGCCTGCGTCACGCTGAAATGTTTCCCCCTTCCTGCTGCATGCATGCTGCTCCATTTCCCACAGCGCATGTAGTTTCACTTTGAGAAGCTTTGTCAGAGTTTCTCAGCATCCCTGCAGTGATCTCAGCAGGAGGAGGACGGAGCCGCCTGCCTCTGACTTCAGGCAGCTTCATGGAAAATTAGTTCATGATGATTATTTTATGATGGTTGGGAGCAGATTATCTGTCTCCAGGAACTCTGATGAACCACATTTGGAAATTTACATTAAAAGCTTCAAAGAAGAGACTATATTTCCTCAGGCTTTTTGTGCTGAACCGTTCTTTATGCATATTTGAAGAAAATCAGCCTTTGTTCTGCTTCTTGCAGATAAAGTTTAGATATGTTTGTTATTCTTTGTGTCCGACCCAGAAATTAGGAGCACAGAGATTTCTCTTAGTGATAAAATAAGGAAAGTTCAACTCGTTCTCAGTCGGATTGGACCTTCCTGAACTACTTCCTGTCTCTGATCCTGGTTGAGGTTATCATGGTCAGGATGGATCAAGACTTCTCTGCTCTACATAAAGGGGAGGATTACGTATAACCTCAAAAAACGGAATAATGAGAACCATTGTTGAAGGCAGAAAGAGTAGAAGCTACTTAAAGAGATAGAGGCTCAATTTCAAGGTGTCAAATTTGTTTTATGTTATGTTTTATAAATATAAATACCCAAAACTAATGATCTTCCTGAGTGGATGGAAACGTTGGACGGTCATTTTCTGGCTGACGGCTCTGTGCGTCTCCGTCAGGCTCTACTGCCTGAAGATCTACGGCCTGTCGTCTCTCTGGAGGCTCTTCAGGGGGAAGAAGTGGAACGTCCTGCGGCAGAGAGTCGACTCGTGCTCCTATGACCTGGACCAGGTGAATCTTCACTCCACTTTCCTGATGTACTACATCTACCTGAATTATCTCAATTATAGTGTCAGAAAACCCGCTCAGAAGGGTGACTGAAAGAGATTTTTATCACAAATTTAAAGAAGGAAAGATTCTTTAAAGGCATTCTGGGTAAATACGATCAAACCAAACACACTAGCCTAGCCCTAGCTGGAGAAATGGCTCGTGGTTTTTAGCTAAAGACAAAAGAGAAATCCTCTAAACACTAAAATATGACGCCACTCCTTTTTTGTTTAAATTTTAAGAAGGAAGTTGCTCTCAGCATCTTATTTTGAGGTTTTCAAGTCGTTTCCTTCAGCGGTTCTTGGTGCAGCGCCCTCACAGGCGGAGAGGGGAACAGATTGCTCAAATGGTTTAGTTTTTGCAATTTTGTTGTGAAAACAGCCAAAAACCATCAGTCCAGTCATGATGGAAAGCTGTTAAGGGAAGTCAACGGTCAGATTTACAAAGTATTCTTCATTAACGATGGTGTTAATCAGCAGTTTGCCTGACTTTTTTCAGTCATTTTCAGTCCTGAGGTCTGTTGTGTTTTTGCTGCAGCTCTTCATTGGAACGCTGCTGTTCACCATCCTGCTGTTCCTACTTCCTACCACAGCGCTGTACTACCTGGTCTTCACGCTGGTAAGAGAAGCTGAAGCCGGGATTTGGAAACGTTTTCACCTCAGTGACTCTTTTAATAACTTAACTGACACTTTTTAGTGAATCATGTTATATGTAATCATAAATAAATTGAACCCTAGTTCTGTTTCTCCTTTTTGGGTCTGCTGCTGCTTTGTTTATCTCCAGTGGTCCAGTCAGGAGAACAGCTTTGTGAACTTCTCACAGGCCTTCCTGTTTATCTTTGAACTGACTTTATTTGCAGGTTTCTCTGAGAACAAGCAGAAACGTTTGTTAAAGCTGTAGTGTTGGTTTGTTTTTCACACCTGTGTGTGCCTGTGTGTGGGGCAGCTGCGCCTGGTGGTGGTGCTGTTCCAGGGCGTCCTGCATCTCAGCGTTGACTTCATCAACTCCTTCCCTCTGTTCGCCATGGCCCTGCGGATCTGTCGGCCCTACAGACTGGCTGGTAAATCTCATTACTTCTGCAAAGCGGAAACTTTGGCGTGTGTAAGTTTGTTTTTATTCCATTTTCAGAGGGTGTGAAGTTCAGAGTGCTGTGTGAGGAGCCGGGCACCGCCCTCCACCTGCTGATGGAGGTGAGATTTCCCAGTTTGACGCTCTGTTTTGGACGTTACCTGGTGCTGGAGGTGGAAGCTGTTCCTTGACGCTGCCGTTCTTCTGCAGATCAACCCTCTGAAGTGCAGCAGCGTCGTTCAGACCTACCGCACGCCGACCTACAGCTGCTACCCCAGAGACTCCTGGGCGGCGCTCGTCAAGAAGCTGTTCATCGGGGAGCTGATTTATCCCTGGAGACACAAAACCACCAAGTCTGACTGACGGCGGAAACTGTGAAGTATTCTGAGCAACTTGAATGATTGATTAATTGATTGATTGATTATGAATACTCATTCCATCTTTTTTAGTACATATTTTTATTTTTGTCCACACTTATGAAAGATGTGGAACACTCCTAACATAGTTTCAATGCTGCTCCATCACTGAACAATAACAATTTCATTTAATTTCACCCTAATGTGAGTAAAATTTTATAAAATTTTACCAAAATGTTACAGATTTAACTTGTTAAAAGACTGAAGATGATTTCTAAACTTGATTCATTTTCAATGAATCAAGTTTAGCTGAATTGTTAAGGAGCCTTAACAGATAAACCAAGAATAATAATTAGTCCTTTTTCATTAACGTTTTATACACAAACTTACTAAAAGTCACCAAATTCCACTATGGAGTTCTGTTAAAACATTTGTTTATGTGGTAGAGACAAATACAAAAAAACTTGGATCAAAACAGTCTAATGCTTGCATCACAGTGTATTTATCCAAATCTAATCACAACACTCGTCGTATAACAGCGCCCCCGGTGGTTGGATGAATAAATGGATTGGTGAAGTTGGCTAAATGACCGCTGTTACCTTTTCTTGTTTTGTTCTTTAGTTTTAGTTGTTTGTTTTTTAACCTGTTTTATGACAATTTGAGAAAATGTATTCTTGAAAATAAATCAAAACTGACCCATACATCAGCTCAGAGATGTTCAGATGGAAGATGTGGAAGAATCCCGTGGTGGGAAAAGCGATACCTAAGGCCATTTTGATTTTTCTGCTGCTGGAAAACAAACTGTGGTTCTGCTTTGCTCCAAGCGTTGATGGTTTTGTCTCTATTTTAAAAAATCATCTTAGATTTAACTTGTTTAATGCCTGCAGAACCAGTTGGTGCCAAACTGGTAGATGTTTCCCTAAAACGACTCATAGTTTCAGAAATTACGTGAAAAGATTTCCCTCTGTTCACCACTCCAAAGTGTGGCCAGTAGGTGGCGCTGTGCGCATCTTTGCACTGCTTTTCCTGTCTGTTTTTTAAGACGCTTTTCCAGCTGATCCACCAGAATTCGTCTCAAAACATCTGAAACAGATGCAGAGAAAATTCTGTGGAAGGACGCTTGCTGTTTGTTCTTTGAACTCCTGGTTTAAGACGTTTTGTTTTTCATCTTCATCAACAAGTAGCACCAGAAGTTTATCAGCCCTTCAGGAGGAAGTTTGAGTTTCAGATGCTTTCCCTGATAATGTCAATGTTGGTCCTTTTTGATGCTGTATATAATTGATCAGTAGCTTCATCCTAATCAATAAACTTATTTTGAATAAAATGTTTATTTTTCTGCAGCCTTTTTTCCATTACTAATTATATTTTATTCTGGTAAACTACAGTTATAAAACAAGATCGATCATCAGGAATCAAAAGGCAGAATTTATTTTTTCTGTCGTTTTCAGTGATTGATTTTAATGATGTGGCTCACCACCCAGGGTGGCATTTCTTCACAGGACGACGTAGAGAGAAAAGTTTTCACCTCCTTGGATGTTTTACAAATCAGTCATAATTAACTAAGCTTTTCTTTTGACAAAAAACCCTCAAATATCTAAGTAGAAACTTATTTCTATAAATAATAATAATTGGTAAGGATAATAATTGGTAAGTGATAAATATCACTTATTTTATGAGTGACACAGTCACTCATAAAATAAGTGACTGTATAAATAATCGCACCTTTCCAGTCAGTATTTAGTATTTGCATCTCTGACTGGGTCCCAGCAGGGAGTCTGTGTGGATCTGGACGCTGCAGTTTTCCTCCATTCTTTCCTGCTAAACTGTTCCAGCTCTGGACATCAGCTGTAAACAGGTCTGGGCTTTGATTAGGCCACTCCAGAACCCCCATCTTGTTTTCTGTGAATCTTTAGCTGAATGCTTTAGGTTGTCATTTTCTCTGTTATCTTATTTCCTCAAGATATTTTTGATTCTAGCACCAATTGACTGGACCACTGTTGAATTAGGTCAGTCACTTTTTATGCAGTCATTCATTTTGTGTCTGATGTTTTTTTTAATAGATGCAAAACAAATCAGTTCGTCCAGGGTAGCATTTATGCAAAAATGTTTTTAAATGAATCTCAATATCTTTCAGGTTTCTATAAACAAGAACTTTCAGAAATGTTAAAGCACCTTAAAAATGTCAGTAATCTGTACGACAATGCAGAGTAAATAAATATAAACCTATCTATATTTCCTGACATCCTTCTGCTCTGCAAACACATTTGTTTTGATTCATTATTTACTGACTTGGAAAAATCACATGGGTTTACTGAGTAAATATTAAAGTTGTTTACTGTTCTAAATGCAGCTTAATTCCTAGATTTCCATCTAGCTGCAGTTAAAGCTGCTGCTGTCAGCGCAGGTTTGATGGCTTCATTCATTATGTGTGTAGGTGTTCTGGCTGAGCTGGGAGGTAGGGAGATGAGTCATGGTGATATAAATACTGATTTCACACAGATGGAAGCCAATGCTAATGCTAATGCTCCATGCTGACCATTTTGACACCAAGAAATGAAGTTTTGGTAACGGAAATATGCTTATTCTGTTTGCAGTAGCTGATTTATCAGTCTGTATGGTGTAAAAGAGATAACATGTCTCTCTATCGCCAACCTGACCGTTTGTGTCCAGGATGTGTGGGGTCTGCAGAGATATTAGCTAACCCATCATAGTGATTTACAGTGGCTCTCAAAAGTCTAAACACCTCATTTTAAATCCCAGCTTTTTGTGAAGTAAAACATGAAACCATGATTGATAATTTTTTTAATATGACACGTATCCTATTCAATTCAAGGGGCAAAAGATTAATTTGAACTTCTTGAGATCAAACATGCCATCAGTTATATAAAACTAAATGAATCCAGTCAGTTTATTTCCCCAGAACATTTCTTTAAAAATCCCAAATAAAGTTTCTGTGATTTTTTTCACACCATTGTCTAAATAATAAATATAATATTCAAGGGTGATTCAGCAAAAACTCTTCCATGCATTTCTTACACTAAATCTTTAGTTAAAAAGAATTGGCTGATCCAAAATGCAGCAGTAGGTCTGGTTCAGCTGGAAGTTTCATCCTGTTCAAAGGGAACAATTCCTCCCTACTATCACCCTGTGCTTGCTCTGATTGGCCATTAGCAGAAAAGGCAAGCATCAGTTCAATTTTCTGTTTTTCATATTTAGAAAATATTTGACTAACTGTGAAAAAATATGATTCTTTGGAAGTTTTTATTGGATTTGAATACAATCCTGACTGTTGTGTATAAAATTAATTGATTGGTTGTAACCAATCAATTAATTTTAATCCCAACTAGTTCCCAACTGATTGGGAACTAGTTGTTCTTATGCAACATGGTCTCAGTTGACGCAGTTTATCACATCAGGCAACAACATAAAAAGAACTGGAATGAAATTATGGCCTCTTTGAATCTCGATTTGTCCTATTTTATGTGCTGGTGCTGATAAACATGATTAAATTGAGGTGATTATTTTATAAAGTGAAACAGTTCATCAAAGATGTCTAAGAAGTTAGAATAAAATCATGTAAATAGGGTCTGATTGTCCCTTTGCAGCCCATAGCAGGCTTTAATTTAATCATGCTTATCGACATGGTGAAATATCTCTGTCTTTGTTCTAACAGCATTCTGGGAAGAATGGAACATCTTTTTGTGTCCACATACCCCCTCCACCATCTGCGCATTGTTGACAACAATCTGCGATAGACATATTTCTTGTCCAATAGACGCGCCTGTTTACTACCCCCGCGAAACCCAGCGTCCAATCATATGAGAGATGGGCGGGGAAGAGGGCGTGGCCAGTGCTGAGTAGGGAGAGCGGCGGAGCAGCGAGTGGCAGTGTTGTTGTGGCGCTTCGTGGAGGAGGAACATCTGTGATTATGACAGACAACCATGAAGAGAAATGGAAACATCGCGGGCTGAGATTTCCGAGTGCACCCACACGGATTTGGACTGGACGCAACAACCGTTCGGCTGCGTGATTTCCAGCCATTTTTCGGGTCATTCCCCTGGATTTGAAGTTACGGACTGTTTTGTTCCCGGAGTAAATGAAGAGAAGGGGGCCTGAAATTATACAGACGTTGGGGGGAAGTTGGGCTAGCTGGGGGGGAAACGTTACTGCTCGTTGAAATAGCGCTACTTTATATATTTTAGATTGGCTCTAAAGTCTCATTTTAACTCATTTAGGGTTATATCCTGAAAATGTCTTTTATGTAAATGTTATTTTGATTGAAAGTGGGAGAGCTAGGCTAGCCCGCTAGCTCCCATGCAGAGCTAGCTTCTCGTTGCTACGAAGCGTCTCCTGAATGGTAAAAGAAACGACGCATTTCTAGTTTGAGAGCGTTTTAAAATAAATTCACCACAAAGCAATGAGAAGTTTAAAATAATTCCTGGCATGTTTTTGCTGCTTTTTTAGAGTTTCCAACCGGATTCAGATGGAGTTATCAGTTTCTTCAGTCTGTATTTAAAGGCAGGCTCAGCTTCAGTTTGATTACATAATGTCTTATTTACATGGGATTTTTTACTCCCATTGTGCACTACCTTTAATCAAGCTTCACAATATTTAACACATTTATGACACCCACTTTATTTAAAATTTTTAGCTGGAAATAGTGAAAAACAAAGCCTCTGCAGCTGGACCCACATCCAGGTAGTTCATGGCAAAACAGACTTTGTTTTGGATCAAGCCAGAGGGAAATAACATATTTTGAGCCTCCTGGGGTCAGAGGTGAAGATGGGCAGCCAGGGCAGCCCGGTGAAGAGCTACGACTACCTGCTGAAGTTCCTCCTGGTGGGAGACAGTGACGTGGGCAAAGGGGAGATCCTGGACAGCCTGCAGGACGGATCTGCAGAGTCTCCCTATGCCTACAGCAGCGGTGAGTCACTGCTGGCCCCAAAACCTGCTTTTCTCATGGCTCACGCTTTGGCAGAAAAGTCCTGAACATTCATGCTGTGTGTGGATGTCACAGAGGGGGAGAGTAAACAATGCTTCACATTCACACCCCCAATGTAGCACATGATGCTCTGTTGTCTAAACCTGAAAACTAATTGTCAAAACTGGGTGTAATTTCCACCTTATCTGATTGATTATCCTCAGTGTATTTTAGAGCAAAATGAATTATCACAAAAAGCTGCTTGGACTGCAGTTTTTAATTATAACTTAATAAAATACTGAATAATTTTTTTTTCTAGTCTCTGGATTGACACAAACTGGGGTCTTTGTTTGCATTGAACCCCAGAAAGGAAGATGTTTGCACTGTTTGATTAGGTCTGCTATAATTACCAATAAATCAATTAATCGCATGATAAATTAACACAAACTCATTTCCATTGTTTGTTTTTCTCTTTCTACCAAAAACTGGATGACAAAAGTCTTCAGTCTGGTGATTTGGTCTCAACTAGCCTTTTTTTTTTTTTTTTTTGTTCGTTATTTTTATTTATTTATTTTGCCTGGTCATTTGTGCTATTTATTAAATTGCAATCAGATTTCCGTAGGAACAGTTTACGTCTCCAAAGTGGCTTATTTGGCAGTAAAGATGGCCGCCGCAGCGCTCGGTTTATGGCAGTAAAGATGGCCGCCGCAGCGCTCGGTTTATGGCAGTAAAGATGGCCGCCGCAGCGCTCGGTTTATGGCAGTAAAGATGGCCGCCGCAGCGCTCGGTTTATGGCAGTAAAGATGGCCGCCACCGTCTATGGATGGATTTGAAGTTATTCAAAGCTGACAGCGTCGTCACCAGATCAGAACCAGTCAACAGAAGCTGATGCAAAGAAAAGCCCAGTTAATAGAAACTGAAAGGTTTGACTGTGGAAGAGAACCAGTTTAAATGATCTGTCCCAGTTCGACCTGCGTTGAAGGTGAAACATCCAGCTGGAAGGTGATTGGTGGCTAAAGAAGTTGAGTGTTGCAAACTGGAAAATATGATTAAAAGTAAACTGGGATCTTTGGAAATTTGCTATTTGAGAAGTAGGTCATTAAAAAATGAAATGTGTTGGAAATGGCTGGATGAATCAGCTGCTGACGGATGATTTCCATCAGGAAACCTGGACGGTGTGAAACACTTTGGCAGCTTTAAGGAATGCAGCGAACAGCTGGAGCACAGCTGGACAAACACTCAGACTAATTAATCCTAATTAATCCTCTGATATCAGAGTCAGGTGTTGATACAGAAACAGTTAATCTGCTGCAGATGAGTCAGATTCTCTCCTTCTTTCTGCAAGAACTGTTTATTTTCCAAATCGTATCAATATAAATAATGATTTAGCTTTGATTGGTAAATGCTGAACAGTGATTGAGCTGGAATGTTGTTTCTGTGACTAATAGAGGAAAAATCCAGAGTTTCCAGTTGTTTTTAGATGAAATCGCTCCGTATGACTGTTTGTGTTTGATATTGACTTCTTTCTGGATAATTTCCTCGTTTCTCCACATAAATAAAAGTCGGATCGGCGTCTGAACCCTGCAGGAGGCAGCGAGGGAGATCAAACGGCTTCATTAAATATGGAGGCTGAGCGCATCGCAGCTGAACGCGCTCAGAGACGGCGGTGCTATTGATTTCCATCAGCAGAGGGGCTGTGTGTGTGTGTGTGGGTGTGTGTGTGTTTCCTTCTGTGCACCCTGAATATTTCAGGAGAACAGATTCTGATTGGTTGAGGCTGCCCGCAGGCTTTGATTGGTCCTGATTTTTGGGCTGCTAGTTGAAACATGACTCCCTACACTGCAAAAACACAAAATATTACCAAGCATTTCTGTCTAGTTTCTGGTGCAAATGTCTTAATACACTTGAAGTAAATCAGAACTAAGTGACTTTTTTTTTTAGCAAACAAACAGGAGCTTGTTTCATGCCAATAATTCCTTAATTTGGTTAAAAACATATAATTTCCCATGTAAAATAATGTACCAGTGGAACTAGTGGTTTTTATCAAGCTTTTATATTAGCTCACACTGTCTCAACCTGTTCCAGGAATAAAACAACAAAATCTAAAGACTTTCTGAGAAAAAGATCATTACGCTTTAATGTTCCACTAAGTTTTTCAGAATTTTGTAGAATGTTAGAAAGTTATGATCTCTCCCAGTGATCCCAGTATAAATCCTGTTTAAAAATGTAGTGTAATTTCAGTTTAAAGTGATCTGCTCCATAGATAATTTGACTAAGCTTCTATTTTCTCCTGGCTTGCTGCTCCATCGTTCAGTTGTGGATGGGGAAGTTTATTGGTGGCATTTATCACTGGATCCAGATAAAACGGGATCTTTAGTGGTTTTAACTGAGAGCTGGAGCTAAATAAAAAGCAGAATGTTCTTTAATCCTCTTTAAAGATGCAGCCAGACTGTTATTGAAACACTTTTTATTTCTTTTCTTCACTTTCTTTTTGCTTCTTACTCATGAGAATTTGCTCTAGTTCTCATTCTTGTGTTTTTCCTACTGACTCATGCTTCTCACAATGTGAGGAACCTCAAACTGTTCACCTGCATCACTGATTTAATTTATTACTAGACACTGCAGAGCCAGAAAAACCAGAGTTCATTTGTGTGCCGACTCAAGTTCCTGTTCTGCAGAAATGGCAAAATAATTATGCAGAAATGAGTAGCATAAAAACAACTTTAGACATCGCTGAAATGGTTTGAAAAAGTAAACATATTAAAGCAGATGATATTTTGATTCTACCAACCAAATAATGTTTTAAAAACAGTTTCCATGGAGCGTGCTGTGGTGGCGTAG
>CAEFZY010023703.1:0-45876 GCA_903066815.1 Brachyrhaphis roseni
TATATATAATTTTTGCTCTTCCAGCAAAAAAAATTAAGCAGAGAAACTTGTGTTTATTATCCACAATACAAGCTTCTCTGCTACAGAGAGTAGCATGTCATCCCATCAGGGGCAGTGATGCAAAAAGCATAAAAACCACTAGGGGTGTGTGTGTGGGGTGTGTGGGTGTGTGTGTGTGTGTGTCACAGGAAGCAAGTGGGCCACAGCGGAAAAAAGGCAGGTGGGTTAAAGTCTCTTAACTTCCCTGCAAAGAAAAAAAAAGGGCCTAGTTTAGACTAAAGCAAAGTTTTTTATCTGTTAGTTCCAACTGTAGAAATTTACTAAAAAAAAAAAAGACAATCTTTTTCTAAAGTATCTCTTATCCTCTTGTTCTTGCCTTGTATTGTTCCAATGACATTGTTTTCTATTTTTGCCATTTCTGTGGTTTGTCACGAATCCTCAAGCACAGAAAGAAAACCCACAACAGCGAGGGCTGCTGAAAGCCATGAAAAAAAAATAATTCTGCAAAATTTGGAGGGGATTTCAACTCACTTCTATTCTTAGCTCTTAAATTTGTCTCATTTTGGTGTTTGGTCACTGCAACAAGTTGTGATATGAAAGGTTATGTAGAAACTCTTTACTTCAAAGCATGTTATGTTAGTTGGGACAACAGCATATGTTGTAACAGTTACATTTCTGAAATGAAATTGTTGTAATCACCATAATAGCTTTGGGGAGTTGCACAAAACTCATTAGTTTCCTGTTTTTAAAAATGTAAAATGTGTCATTGACATAGTAAAAGGTTTTTAAAGGTGTTTTGACATGAAAATAAGAGTTTCCAGTCAAGCAAGATGCTACGAAATATTAGATATTATTTTTAAGTTAATTCAGAGGTTCTGTTTTTTATGTAATTTGTTGACTTTAAAAACGATAGTCTAACATTACTAACACACAAAAGCTCTTTGCCAAACAATTGTTTCTTGCTGTTAAAAAATTTGATTTGTTCTGTTGCTTCTGTCCCTATCTTTTTGACTGTTCATTTTGTTTTTTTGTTTTTTTATTTACTACAACAAGTATTTACAAAAAATAGGAAAAAGGTTTAAGTAAGGGTTGTCTAACCTTTTTGCCATGTGGGCCCACGGAGTCAAAAGGGCCTAAGAAATGTTTTTTACCCACTCGACAATAAATTACACATACAATACTTAAATTAAACAAATAAAGAAGTGAGATTTCTTGCTGGAAAATGATGTAAATTACTTCATATCCAAAACTTAAAAAGTTTTCTGTAGATTTGCCTTATTAAGAATAATTTTGCTCATTTTATAGATATCAATTGGAAAAAAAATAGAACACAATTTAATCAATTCTGATGAATAAAATCAGGATTTAGGTCACTTTCTCTTTGAAAATGCCTGCAGCTTTTAGCCAACTTTATTAAAGTAATGAAAAGCAGACTAGAGTTTAGCAAAGTTTGCTTTTGAGTAAAAGTCTCTGGTTCTTCAAGAGAATGTAAAAAAGTGCATCCTTTGTGTTATAGCCATCATTTTCTATTGTAAGATTTTACTTGTTTTTGATCATTTTGTCCTACTTAAAGATAGAAAGTATCCGTATTTATCAAATCCCTGTACTTGGGGGGCCAAATTTGCATCCTTCTTGAACTGATGTCTGGGGCCACACAAGATCAGTCTAGGGACCTCAATTGGCCCTCGGGCCACACAACTCACACAACACTTTGGACACCCCTTGTTTAAGCCAAAACAATAAACTGAGCATATTAGGCGGCAATATGTGTGGAAAATGTGTAAAAAATAATTTAATCCAAAAGTTTCTAGTCTTTTATTTCTCTTTTTGCCATTTCTTAGTTGAAATTTAAAGCCCTCATGAGCTTGATCCTATTTGCATATGAAAAAGATAACTCTAATATCCCAGTAGTACGGGTGGTGTTATACATTATCCTGTTTCACACTCTCTCTTCTCCTTTTCTCTCCTGCTCTACCTGGAAAATCACTGCGCACCTCTGCAGACCAAAAACGGAATCCTGTCGGCCTTTGAACTTTCCGTCATCGGTTTCGTCCCTGTGAAAACGTCATGCGGCTTGCACATACATTTCTGTGGAGCTACTATGTTCTGCAGAAAAAAATAAAACAAAATGCTAATTTTTCATGACTCACATACATCGCTGCCTTTGTAACAGATTTAGCTTTTCCGTGCCTCAGTCGCTTGTGTGTGTGTGTGACAAGCGCTGCTCAGTTATATAATATGTGAGAGAGGTATGTGGACCATTTGACAGCAAGTGAACACTGTCAGTTTCTCTTCATTCGAGGAGCTGATCTACTTTCTTGCGTTTTTTTTTTTTTTTTTTATAAATTTAAAAAAGCACACTTGTCACGGGCAACAGAACAATTTTTATTTGATTGTCCTGATGATGGATTGGAGCGCTCATTTGTGTTTTATTCTGCTCATCCATTGCCAGTAAATCTATTAGTACCTCTGGATGACAAAAAAAACAGTTGCTCTGGTTGTTACATTTGACCTAAGGGGGGCAAAAATGTCCTTAACTGGGTGATTACATCAAAACAAGCTTCCTATGGTGGTTAATGTTAATACGCTTTAATGTCCTTCTGAATCAGAGGCCAGCAGTGCTAATCACATTATGAAGAACATCCACTGCTGTGGGCCTTTTGTGGGACAGACCTCGTAAAGATCCTTTACAATAAAATAAAACCCCAGGGCAATTGGAAAAGAGAGCTCTCCTGACCTCTAGTGGCTGAAAGAAGATCTGCTTCCAAGTTACATAATAAAACTGGCAGGATGTTCACTCGTTTTATTTGTTCTTCATCTTTAAAGCATTCACTCAACTATGAGGTGTTGTTGAGCTGACAGGCAGGCATGTATTTTAGGGTTTTATTATTTTGGAAAAATATCTACAATGCGTCACAAGGAAATGTCCTCTACTAACCACATACTAAACCGGCACTATTTCATACAGAGAACAACCTCAAGGTATTTCATATTTATTTATTTATGTAACACTCAAGGAAAGATCCACAACTTAAAATCTATTGCGAGCCACTTAGAGGACATGGCACACATGTCGAAGAAGGTGTTTTGAGACCAAACTTTCATCTTTTTGGCCTACATCCAACATGCGACATACTATAGGTCAACACTGCGAAGGAATCATCCTGCATTAAACATGATGGTGACCTTAGCTGGTCACCACCAATGACCTATGTGGTTGATGTGGAAGATGGATGGAGGTATCCATCCATCCATCCATCCATTTTCTGTGCACCCTTGTCCCTAATGGGGTCGAGAGGTGCTGGTGCCTATCTCCAGCTACGTTCCGGGCGAGAGGCGGGGTACACCCTGGACAGGTCGCCAGTCTGTCGCATGGATGGATGTATACGCAGGACATTTTTGAAAGAAAATAAGTAAGAGGCTGCAAAAAACTCAAGGCCAGGTGAATGTTTACCTTCCAGCAAGACAATGACGCTCTCTGAATGTCCACAGCTGGCAGAGACATACCCCTAAAGACCAGAAGATGAAACTGCAGTAAAAAGGGGCTCTGAAGAGTATTTACTTGCTAAATGAAAATGCATCTTTTCCACCCAATTAGTGATTATGGGATACTTTGCGTTGGTGTCACATAAAATCTGTTGAATTTTGTGGTTTTGATGTCAACGACATGTGGGAGAGTTCAGAGGGTATGAATACTTTTTCACGGCTCTATCCATGTGTCAACATATAATTCAAGCAGCATGTGGATTTAATGTGTTTCACATGTTTAAGGTCTGGTGATAGGTCACTGCCTAAGATGTCCCTAAGACACTTTGAAACTTCGTGAGGTATGAAAGATGATTCAGTGAACTCCAATGATTACAACAATCTTCTCCTCAAGACTAGCATAAAGCTTCTTGTCCCGTTAGGTTTCAATAAAGAAAAGGCATCTTGAATATATATACTGTTTTAAAAGCTTGCTCACATTTGAATCCCAAGTCAATCTCTCTTCACAAACCCAGTTAAATCAGATGGGATTAGCCTCCCCTTGGCTTATCCTGTACTCTGAGCCATGTGAGAGGAGCCTGAATGAGACCTCTATAAAAAGAAAGAGAGTGATATACCAAAATAAAATATTTTTGCTAGCCAAGTCAGACCGACACCGTATGAGAACCCTAGAGGAGATATCTTATTGGTCATACTCTGTGTTGGCTCTTGTCAAATTGGTAGCAAATTGGATGTCTGCCAATTTGAGCTGGCAGACATCCAGATCTGTGACGTTTTTATCCCCACCCCTACCTTTTAGCTCCTCGCTCTATTCTCAGCGCACTGTACGCTTTTCAGGGAAACTTTCATGCTTCTTCACAGAACCTAATTTGACGAAACAAAAGCATGCTACTCACATGTGTCCAAAACATGTGAACGCTTTGTCCAGCTCTCCATTTGAAGCCCGCTAATGAGATGGTTAGTGGGGAGACCGTGAAAAAGTCTGCTAGGTGGAATGCTGCTCTGCATAGTTTGCCCTGACACACCTGCAGCAACACACCAGGCAATCCCTTGCTTCAAAAATTAATGACAGGCACATGCTTGTGTAATGAGCAATTTGTTGTTGGATAAGTTTCCCCCATAAATGAAGAATATGTTTTTTGGTTTTTTAGGAAAAGTTGTTTAATTATTATTTTGGCTTGTTTAATTTTTATTTATTTATTTTTTGGCCTTTTTGTGAATTTTCATGCTCCTGTTTACCTTAACTTGCTATATTTTTAATGTAGGATGATGTCTATGCAATGTTAACAAATAATGGCCTTTCTGGCTGCTGTCTAATATCAAACATGCTGCTGGGAGCAAGTAGGTGACATACTTAAATCACTGCATATCCACTGGTTTTTCTTTGGAGATAGTCATAAAAATTATGAATTAGAATGGAAATTAATTATACATTAATGTTGTAGGGCTTGATATTAAATTTGTTTTATGTAAAACCAGATTAATTCTAAATGAACTTCTGCTGATAAATGTTGAATATTAGTAATAAAAGCATATTTTGCTGCTGTAGACTATAAGGAGAAGAAAGAAAATCACTTTAAATTGTCAAAGCATGTACAAAACTCCACCCTTGGGAATAAAAAAACAAAAAAACATTGACTCCAAAACTGCGAAAACCACAAAGATAAGAAATGGTGAAGGGTTAAAGTGACTTTATTTACATAAAAAGTCATTCTTATTTTTATGTTTATATACATAAAGTGATTCCATTTTGCCTGGACGGGGAGACAGAAATGTGCATGACCTCTGCTTCTGGTGAAGCAGTGAAAATAAGAAAATTGACCAAATAAGACATCAAAAAAAATTCTAAGGAGACAAAAAAATACATATTCACAAAACAAAAACAAAATCAACAAATGGCATTGTGAAAAATAATACGAAAAATAAATTTAGAAATGGATTAAAAAAGAAATAAGAAAGGGTACAGAAACTTAGAACAAAGTGGTGAAATTATGTTAAAAGCCATTTGAATAAAGCAGGGGGGACTTTGGAATATTTTGCCCGTCGGTCCCTTTTTTGCGTTACGTCTATGTCATTCCCTCCCGACACATCAAGCAGTCTCGGCGGTCACACCCTTCCCGGCTACTACCCCCCAACCTTTCTTACCCTGCCCGCCATGTTCTGGAGTAGGAGGAGAAGAGGAGGAGATACGTGTAGTCCTGGCTGTAGCCAGATTAGCATTAGCAGCACGCAGCTAGGCGGAGGTGCAACAAGCTCCTTGAACACCGAAATAAGTTCTCAGGCGAGATTTTTCTCCCCACTTGGAATTAGCCTGATTGTTTTTTAAATGTTTACATTTCTGGAGTAACACCATATCCGGACGTAGCGTGAAAAACTATGGTGAGTGACCACTTGCTTTCATTTGGACTCAAGTTGTTTTGTTTTTTCCAGGGTGTCCTGTAATCCAGTCTGCTGTGGTGATGTCTCCACCGAGCACCCGTCTTGGCTGCTAACTAGCCTAGCATGCTAATGAAAATACGTTGGAGAGCTCCCTGGGGTAGATGTACATTTTGGTACAGTAGAGGCAGCAGATTCCGAAAATAACACTGTTGATTTTACATACCCACCATAAGTGAACAGTAGTCGTTTAATAACAAAGTGTTTGAAAAAGAGTAAAAGCTAGCTCACATATCAGCTTGGTTAGCTTTTATCCAACTTTTCCAGTGCAATGTTTTAACTTCCAAAATTAACGTACAATTGTCACTGAATATTTCTTCAAGCGCAAACAGCTCGTTTGCGTCACTGAGCAGTATAAAGTACGTGATATTACTAAAACCGACTTTCGGGGACATGCTAGGAGTGTCTACTGCTGAGGGAAACTAGTTAGCGAAAAGAAAAAAAATCCCAATTAAAGCCACAAGTTAACGTCGTTCGCTAGCTTGTGCCGATGGCTAACGAAAAGTGTTTATCGCAGGTTTTCACTTAAGTTAACATTACTAGGCAGCGAGCGGGGGGGCATTTATTCGGGTAGATGTTTAAAGTTGACGTTGCTTAAAGTTAGATATGTGTTACACCCATCATTGAACCGTGAGTCAGAAGTCGATAAAATGTTATTGACGAATCTTAGCACCAAAGCTAAAGTGGCGTCAGCTATCAATCACATCACCTAAAGGCGGCACAGTGATTCACTTTTTTTTTTTGCTAAAAAAGTATATCTTTGTTCCATTTTGTTTGTTTACTTATCTCGAATTAAAAGAATGTATCCCGAAAGCGATTTTTGGAATAAGTGCAAAAAGGGATATTCTTTCTCAGATTGGGCGCTGTCTGCCTCTAGCCGCCTTACTTGGTTTGCCTCATTGAATATAGTGAATGGCGACTGATTTAACAAGTTGTTTTTTTTTCTAATAGTAAGATCATATATATATATATATATGTATATATACGTTGGGATTTAAGCTCTTTAACATTGCTGAAATCATTACTAACACTAGTCTGAGAAAGGGGCACGGCTTTGTCTATTGTCAGAAATAATCAGTCACACTGCTTGACAAATGCATCATCACCGTCCTCCTTCCGTCCCTGTCTCTATGGGACAGCTAGAGAGGACAAAGGGCCATCACAAAGTGGTTTCTCCTTATGTTTCTTCCCTTCGGTTTTAAGGTTGATCTTTACTATACCTTGAAGAAATCATTCCATTTGAATCTACAGTTTTCAGTCAGTCTTTACAGGGTCACAGAGCTGCATGTAGGATATGAATTATTAGTTTGTGGTAAGTGCGAAGTCACTGAAAGGAAGTGACCGTGTGGTTCAGAAACAGGCTAGATGACTTGATGTAGCATGCTCTGCATTGTCACACTGAAACACAGGTGCCTGGTTGCGCAAGATTTTCTCTCACCAGATCAGCTTTAGTCCCTGTGTGACAAGGCGGACCTGTTCTGAGTGCTGCCTTCTCAGTCCTTAATGCTAATCAAAGGTTACCTGGGTTTTGCCAAGTGGCGCACACACACACACACACGTAAACTCACTCCCTTACTTGTCATTGCAGTTTATCTCCTGAAAATGTAAAAACGAGGGGAGTTTGGCCAGCTTTCTCACATTCGGCCGAGCCTGCGTTAGCTTCCCAGAGTTTGTGATTCTGCAGTCACAAAGTTAAATAGATTCTGTGCTTTCTTGTTCACTTACAGGATTGGCGAGGTTGTGTTTCAATCTGTGAAAAACTTTAATCAGCTGCTGGATTTGAAGTAAACATTGTAGAGCTGGGAAGAGACCTTTTTTTTTTACCTTGATGCAATGCACCAGGAATCTGACGGATTCAGCTGTGACCTCCTAAGGTGAAGATGCCTTTGTTTGAAGCAAGTTAGTCGGAATCTAACTTGCTAATAAGGTCAACTGTACCGGAGAGCTTGTTTGTTTCTTTGAACAAAAATGTAAAATTCTTTCTGCAAGGTTTTTGGATCGTTTTATTTAAAAATAAAAGTGTCAGTCACTATGGATGTTATTTGGAATTTGCCTTCCAGTAACACAACACATCTATTGAAGAGAATTTTGTTTTGCATCTAAACCGTTGAGCCTGAAACATATGTCACGATAACATGTCAGGCTGTTGGCCAGTTCCCTTATTTGGATGAACAGGTCACAGACAATAGGGCGACATTTGCATAAAGCGGTCAAAACTGTCAATATGAAAAAAAGAGTTTTACTTTAGTGTGAAGTTACTAGGAAAGTGACAATACATGCATCATACAAACATAAACCATATTTTAACAATCTTTTTGTATGTAAGAATCATTCGTTTTAAGAATCTTTAGGCACTTAACAAATCAATTCATTATGAATTAGAAAACTTAGTAGGAAAATTCTAAATTAATTGATTACATTAAATTGACTTGCCATGCATTCGTAGCTACAGATCTGACTTTTCCAAACTAAATCCTTCCCACCCATCTGCTGTTTTTCTGTTAGACAAGTATGTCAAATACGTTGGAAATATGCAACATGCTAGCTACTTTGCATCATAAACGCTCAGCCTATTTTAGCTGCTTGTGATCCAGTTACTGTGTTTTGGCCCTGGGATTGGTGATTTAGTTAAGTATCTTCGAGGTGGGACGTTGTCTTAAAATTAGGGATCATGTACCAATATTAATATTGCTATTATGGCCAATATCCAATATTTATCGATATTATATTTATTTTACTACCTTTTCAACACCTTGGAGAAAAAACAACAGCACCGCTGACTTTATCACTGCTTCTTTACTTCAGTTAAGCCCCCACAGTCTGACACTGTATCACACTATCACTGTCACACAAACCAAAAACATACCACATGATGGGGATTAGCATTTATTGTATAATTTATCATTTATCGTGACAAGTTTCAGTATAACCATTCTGATTTATCTTTGCTACCATAAATTCCAATTAATTAGGGTTAAAACACCCCAAAAATATCTGTATTGCCGAGTTTGTTAGTTTTAGTCTCTTTTCCACACTTTGTTGTATTAAAGTATTTAAGTATTATTTGAAAAAGATGACTAAAAGTAGTTACTGTGTGGTGTTTAGTGATAAAAAAGTATTGCTTCTTTTTGTGACTGATCTTCTAAAGAAGCATATTACAAATTTATCTGTTTTTCAAGAGCTGTTTTTGTGGGGCTACGATTGCTGCGCTATGCAGTCACATCCATACAGTTACCTAAAAAAGAAGTAATAAATAGTTTTTATCGTCACTTTTATCGCTATCACAAAATTACCAGAAAACATCATGATGAAACTTTAGGCGAATCTTTAGTCTCACCAGCTTTCTGGACTTCTGGTTTATAGTAGCAGCAAAGGTCAACTATTTTGTTTCCACGTCTGGACTGAGATATTTAGTATAGTTCCCTTTGTTTCATGTGTATGAAAATATTTTTTTTCAGTATCGTACAACCTGCATGTGGCACAGATTTTGACCTAGTGATTCTTCTCTTTGCATTTATACCGTACATTCTCTTGGTGTAGTGCTTGTGTGCTTCAAAGTTTTGTTTGTCCACCTTTATGGTGAGGTTTGTACTCCAGCTTTAATACAGTTTGGCTCAAGCAGTTTTCATGATAAACTTTGTAAAACTATGGTTGCATTTTTATTTGAAGTTGTAATACTAACATTCAATCATCCACCATAGCACAAGTGTTTAGTATAGCTACAGTTTGGACGAGTATCAGATTATATCACCCTGAATCTAAAATCTCCAGTATAAACATGCTTTTAGAATCACTGTGCTCCAGCATTTAGTCCAACCCAGCGTTTCTGCATCCCACAGGCAGACCCATTGGTTAATAATAAATGGGTCAGCTGTTCTCATACCTATTGTTGTTGATTGTTGTTCTCTTTTTGAGAAGTATAGCTTGACCAAGCCTTTTCTAACAGTCTGCACTACAAAATAAATAATACAAGTATGAATGATTTGTGCTGATTATATATCAGGTTAGTATTGGTATTGGCCAGTTCTCAAAGCTGCAATATTGGTATTTTATTGGAAGTGAAAATGTTGTATCGAGACAACCCTAACATAAAGGTGTCCAATAGAAAGATGTTTGGATGAAAATTTTTACATTTCTGCTGGAAATGTGTATGAATAACATTTATGCTGCAATCTCATTAACTGATAATCTCATTAAATCCACATACATTACAATTTTACAGTTGCATTTCTTTCTCAGTCACGTTGTCATAACTTGCCTGTGTAGTTATAAATTTTCTGAATTGAGCAAAACTGTTTCAAATGGAGTGTAATTCAGGTCTAAAACATGTATTAAATGCTAAATCTGTACAAAGTGATTGTTTCAGAAATGATCTTTGGTCTGAATGTGCTGACACACGGTTTAGTATTTTGACTTTGTGTCAGTATGCCAGTCATTTCTGGGGTAATTATTTGGGTTTCATTCTGTAGCCAGAATAGTACCATATTTAAGTTCCTCATCATGACTCGTTTATCAGAGTTTTCTGAATTTTGGGCCTTTTTACAAAGGTAAGCCCAAAAGGCTAGATTTAGGTAGGAAAAAAGTCAGGATTAATGGTGAGTGGTTTTTATAAGTAACCATATTTTAGGCATATTACTCATAAGAAATTCTCCTAAAATATCTGTTAGTCTTTAGAAGTATCTATGAACCGCAGGATGTGCGAGATCCATTTATCACCACACGCATTTCTACTACATTATCAGGTGGAAAAGAGGCAGTGTCTGACGTGGACAGTGATGTAGAATGAAAATCACTGTTTGGTCTGTAGATGATGATGGTGACGTTTCCACAGAGGCAACGCAGTTGGAGTGATTGTGTCCTTTGCTTTGGTTTGGTTGTCGGATGAATCCAGAATGAGTGAACAGGAAGTGGGGATATTTGGCAGCACACAATCTCAGATTTCTATGTTAAATTACCCTTTGACTTTCGATAGCGTACTAAAATGACAAAACTTGATGACAGAATCAGTCGTGTAACGATATAGCTGACCTGCCCTGACTCATGAATATGCATTTCGACACGCACATCTTCTCTGATTCCTAAGCCGAGTCTGCTCGTATTGGGGGGTGGGAGGCGGTGTTGTTCCGGGACGAGACAGGGGTGGGATGGACGAGACAGACTCTCCTCTCTTCCTCCTGTCAGCTTCGGGTGAATAGGTGATTATAGCAGCAGATGTGTCATTAGGTCTGAGCTGCATTCATGCGGATGCAGAGGGGGGGAGTGGCGGGTGATGAGAGATTTGGATTTTGGAGGGAGGGAGTGCTCCGTAGGGATCACATTTCGCCTGGCGTTAAGTAAATTTATGGGATGTGCCAACTTATTTTATTATCCCATAAAAAAACATACACTCTTTGTTTCCTTTCCTGTGTCGGCTTCAGCTGTTTATCTGTGGCATTACTTGGCAGGAAGTCTGCGAAATGAGCACAAAGGCCAGCGCAAATAGCCACTTGATGGTTTTTCAGAAAGAGCAATTTACATTATTAAGTCTAAGCACTCAATTTGCACAGAAATCAAAATCATTGTGAAAGCACTAGTGGGTGTGGCTTGTTTGCTCAATGCAGAGATCAGATTACAGAGTTGCAGAAGTCATCACTGCTCTACCTACATGGCAGATGGAGAGGACACAGAAAACTTTTACATCGACTTAAACGAGATCAGCTGAGTCAGTAAGCATTGTGCAGTTTCCAAGTGAACCTCGTATTTCAGAGAATTGTTTTTCTATTCTTTCCACCTGACTGCAACACTTGTTAAAATGTAGACTCATTGCACTACAACACTGAGGTTCTCATGGTCTAGAGCTTTTATGTGGAACATGGAGGTGTAGCATACACAGTTTACTCTCACTTTCTATATTTGTCACAGTGCTATTTATAAGACCTCATCTCTATTTATTTTTTGTCTGCCACCCACCATGTGGTGGAAACACATTTAGTCATACAGTGGGGCTTTGCAGGATCAAAGGGCATCTGTACTTTTGTTTACATTTGTATATTTGAGAATCAAAAGGGAAAGAAAAAAATCTGCAAATTCTCCTGGAATTTGCAAGAGAATTTGCAGAATTTAGATCAGTAAAATTTAAATGTGTAAAAATGTTTAGTACATTCTATTAGATTGATAAATTAAGAGTAATACTTAGATTTTTCTGTATTTGATCTACCAGTCAACAATCAAAACCAATCAGTGGAAAATAAGCTAATTCCAGCTTCTGGCTACTTTTTTGCTCTCTGTGTTCTGGCAGGTAAATGGATTTTCTTCTGTACTTTGTCTTTTTTTTATTACCAGGTATTGAAAATAGGTTTCACTTTGTCAAAGCAAGCTAAAGCTGCCATGCCTACTTTGTTTTGATTTCTTGTAGTAAACTTGAATAACAGTAACTTACGTAATTGTTATTAGTTTGGGAAAACTTTATATTTCCTTTCAGTTTTTTTTTTAAATAATTTTTTTTGTAAATATTTCCTTAGAGTCACTGCTGTTAATGCCAGTCTTCCAAAGAGTTCAATATTTACTGTTATTTAAGTCTCACAAATATTACAAAGTACTGAGTTCCTGCAGAACATTGCATAATTTTAATAAAAAAAAAAAAAAACACTTCCCCACATTATGTTCAAATGAAGTCATAGTCACCTATTGCTGTTCTCTCAATAATGCTATATTATGGATTCCATCTCAAGACTTCAGTATATTGATTGCTAATGGCATGTTTAAAATGAAACCATAGGATACATTGGTGCAAAAAAAAGTATACAAAAGCCTATCATGCATCTAAAGCTAGATATATCTGCACTATTTTTTGTTTTGTTTTGGCATGTGTTCTATTTTTTATTTTATTTTTTTACCTTGTTAACGCTTCACGTGCTATTATCAAACCTCCTTGGATGAGCAAGTTCAAAATCCAGAAAAATCCCTAAGTAGCTTAAATTGCTAGTAGTAGTTAGCCTGGTCACTGTGCACATCTATTAGCAAAGCTCACTGCTTGTTGCAGTTGCAACAGGAGTACAGGTAGGTTGAGTTTGGATGGTATTCCCAAGAGTTTTAACTCTGAGGTGAAGTGAACACAACATATTCAGGTTGTGTTCATGGGTCTCTGTTGTTCACTTCCTTTTTGGAGAATCGACCGAAAATGACCATGTAGAACATGTCTCATTTGCTCTACACACAGTTAATTTGTTTGTAATTTCCTTGAAAAGATTTCAGCAAAACTGTGCTAAAGGCAGCCAAGGTATCTCCAGTGGTTCTTGTACCAGAGTTTGTAACCCATGGGTTGTAAATGTACTTTGTATATGGAGTTCAGGTGAACTCAGACAGGAGTTTTTTCCATACTTTAGTCAGTCAACTTCCCTCCCAGCCCACCTATAGTGCAACTTCACCACCTCGTTTTCTCCAAGAGGTTTGAACACACAGAGCTAGCGCTCTAGACATTACTCATGTTCAGTTGCCTATCTTCTAATTTGCCATTGTGTCGAGTTACTGTAAACGCAAATAATATTGTGAAAGCTGAAACGCCATTCTTTTCACAACACTTGGGGCCCCGTGTCATCTGAAGTGGGCAGGGATGGAAAGTGCTTATCTGAAAGTATGAAACATGTTTGTCTAGTTTCAAAACGGAAGCCACTACAGCTGCCTCTATAAATGCAATTCAACACCATGTTATTGTTGAGGTGTGTAAATTAGGATCGCAGCGAGAACTTCTAGAAAGATGAGTTCATATTTCCCATAGTAATCGTTACGGTTTATACTTTTTTTTTTTTTTTTTTTGCTTTTTTCCCCCCCTCCTTACACTCATCTGCTGTGTGTGTTGTTTAGGTGATGGCGTGGTCTTGTGTACTGCCTGCACTGCGTGTGTGGAGATGGTTTTAACAGATGCTCTTCTGGAGGACTCAGGAACACTGCACTGGCCTGAAGAAACCTCTTAAGCATACGTGACACTTTACACAAAAGGATAAACATCTATTGAGGACACACAGACACGTGGACTTTACGAACTTCTCCTGCATTCCCATCACTACTAGAGCCCAAGCTCCTCTCCGTTGTTTTTTTATATATATATATATATATTATTTTTTCCTCTTTGTCGCAACCTCACCGCCACCATGCCAAGCACCATCCGCCGGCAGATGAAAAACATGGTCAACAATTACTCTGACGCTGAGAAGAAAGTCAGAGAGGCCACTTCCAACGACCCGTGGGGCCCGTCGTCTTCGCTCATGTCCGAGGTGGCCGACCTCACCTACAACGTGGTGGCCTTCAGCGAGATCATGAACATGATCTGGAAGCGGCTCAACGACCACGGGAAGAACTGGCGCCACGTCTACAAAGCCCTCACGCTGCTCGACTACCTGATAAAGACGGGCTCGGAGAGGGTGGCGCTGCAGTGCAAGGAGAACATCTTCGCCATCCAGACCCTGAAGGACTTCCAGTACATTGACAAAGACGGCAAAGACCAGGGCATCAACGTTAGAGAGAAGAGCAAGCAGCTGGTGGTACTGCTGAAGGACGAAGAGCGCCTTAAAGGAGAGAGGTGAGATTAATCACAAATTTATGTAAAATTGACTTTTTTGAGCTGTGTAAGCAGCTTAATGAAGAAACGTTCTGAATGTAGAGTGTGGGAAAGAACAGGAGCTTCTTAAAGAGACGGAGGCTGAATTTTAAGGCGTTAAATTGCACAGTCAAACTTCTTTGAAGCCATGTTTGATATTTTCAGCATTTTTTTTAACAACTGAAAGTAACATAGTTACTTAATTGTGGTATAAGATGACATGATGTGGCTGGAAAACATGTAATACTGCTCCTTTAAGGAATGGCTTGTATTAATTGAGTCTGTATCTGCATTAATTCATTTATGTTTTGGTTGACATTAAAAACTGAAACAGTTAAGTCCTTTACTCTACAGTGGAGTTACATCAATCAGTCGGCCAGATATTGATCATTAATCACATCAAATCTAAGAATCTGACAGTTTTCGGTCTGTAAATTTGTCTTTGGTTGATTCATATGGAGAATTTTTTTTATTTTATCAAATAACATACTGCACACTGTTTTTTTTCCCTTCCTTTATTTGTAATGTAGTTTCTGGGGAAAAAAGTAAATACATCAGAATGTTCCTCTCCAATCTGAAGCTGTCTGCTGCATAAACAAAACTTAGTGAAATCAACTGAAATGTTGACAAGTTTTTTACTTTCCAGTATTTATGTAGCAAACATTCTTTTGAGTTATTTTTTTCTGTAGTGTTTAAACTGAGAAGATGAAATGGCAGGATGTCTTGAAGAAAACATTGCTTACATAATCCAGCAAATTACCAAACACCAAAGCTATGGGTTTAATGGAACTAAATTGTTGGACTTGGTGTTGGTGGGAAATATTTTAAGAACGAAGATTTTATAGCTGTGGAATGGTGGAAAGAAAAAAAAAAAGACACAACTTGCTGTTGCATTTGAGAAAACTGCTTTGGCGAGATGTCATGCTGTTTTGAGATGATCTTCTGGTTTTCTGTGATTCTGGGTTTGTTTGCAGATTTGCTCTTAGTGCAGTTTGATCCTGATATCCAAAGACACACAGTTCCTACACTGTCTGGAAATGTCAAATTTGATTTAAGATTTTTCCGAGTTTGTGTAACTATTAAAAAAGAAAGAAAAAGCAAAAATATTGCTTTCTCTGTCTTTCTCTTTCCATCATTTTATTTCCATTTGTCAATTTCTCTTTTTATTCTATCCATTAATACACACTGATTTAAAAAAAGATATATTTTGTAAAAAATAATTTTTATATTTTTTGTCATCCTTCTACTTTTGTCCATCCAAGTGGTCTTTTTATATATTTTTAAAATCCTTTGAATACGATGAATTCCAGTGTCTTCCTATTTTTTTGCAAACTTTTGCATTACTCCACCAGTCTATCCATTTTTTTTAAATTTGTTTGTCCTTTTTTCTTCTTCTGTGCAGTAAAACTACCTGTACTAGTTATGAATTTCTGAATTTACACTTTTAGAGATGGACCAAAAATCTTCTGAGAACTTTGCTTAATGTGAATCCATAACCCTGAAGACTAGCTGTCATGTTATTTCCTACTTTGCTACTTCCTCCTGCTCAGATTTGAACCGGCAGGGGTCAAAACGATATGAACTCTTCCTGTTTTTGTCATGCTAGGTCTCAGGCTTTGAAGACTAAGGAGCGCATGGCCCAGGTGTCCACAGGGAGCACTCAGATGGGCTTCGGCCGAGGCTCGTCCCAGCCCAACCTCTCCACATCCTACAGCGAAGAGTACGGCAGGTCGGAGGGCTCTCCCGCCTCCTACCACGGCTGTAAGTATGTCTGACGTTACGGAGGCCCACGGGGTTCAGTGCCCCATGTTTAAACGCCAAATAAAGAAGGACTAAATCAGCTGTTGTCACCGTATATCAGGGAGCGCAACTTCTGCCTAAAACTTTGAGGCCATCCCTTCCCCTTCCCCCTCTCCATCTCTGCCCGGCCATTCTGCACCAGGGCTGCATTCCTCAGCTATTTTCCACTCCCCCACACACAAACAGAAGAGGAAGAAGATCACCACCCACCAAACTCCCTACCTCCCTAATCGCCCCCTAAAATCATCTTTTATGCACGACAGAGGAATCTGCTCGCATTTTCAGAGATGACAGTGCAGCAGGCGTCACTGATGACTTATCATTTTAGAGGAACTGGCTGGTCTGTTCTAGTTTAAAAAAAACAACAAAAAAGGCATGCACATTACTCTATAATGAGTCGAATATAGTCTGTGGGGAAATATAATTAGTTAGAAAATGATCGCAAGGAAGAGGTCACAAATAAAAAAAAAGAAAGAAAACATGAGTCACATTTGTGAAGTAGGTTACCACAGCGGAGATGAACTGAGAATGAAATGAAAGAGTGAACCCTGGCCTCTTTTCCTTTCACACTCTGACCTCCATTCCTTTGCACCCAGCAGGATGACTGTGTCTGCAGGGATGCCTGTTGGCTCTCGTCTGTCTGTGGCCTCGCACGCCGTTTTAACCTGCATGGCTTGGATGTGATGCAGCCGTATGGAGGATTAGAAGTGCCGCCATTCAGTGCATCAGTAACTAACTTAGTAAATGTCTATATGTAATTTGTATAAAAGTGGAAATGCGTACAATAAATTTGCAAACAAGCAGAGATAATCAATTTCATCTACATTACTAATAAAAGTCACTGGGCAGGGTGAGCACTGCTACAGACAAAGTGATTGGTCTGCAGTTTGTCTGCTCTGGATGTTAACCAATCACAGGGTCTATTTGATCTATTTTAATGACTTGCAAATTTTTTGTGCAGAAAATGATTATATAACTTACTTTACGTGATTAAGACTTTAAAATTTTATTCGTTTAAATCTTTAAATGTTAACTTAATAAATGTACCACTTGATAATATTGAATACAATTTACTGTAAGTATCATGTATATAGGTAGATTGTTGGATAGTAGTGTGTTCGGCGCTGTACGCTCTGCTTTTTGGCCTAAATTCTTCTGCCCATTATGATTAAAACTTCAGCAGCTGAGTCGTCAGCGGAGAACCAGTCGGAGTTCAGTCGGGCCGTCGTCGTCGTGGGAGGTGACGTGGGATTTTTGGGATTCCAGTCAAACCGTCCGAGTATTGTTGTCCAGACGAGCGAACGAACCAATGAATGGCCATGCAGCTGTGACAGCATATATTCAAAGTTTAGAAGTAAAGCTTCATGTAACGCATGAGTGTTTGATTTCTGTGTTTGGTGGGTTTTAGTTCGTGTTCACTTTGGACGCTGCCTCCCACAACAGCTACTAAATTCCTTATCTTCCGACGCAAGAGACAATGTGTCTGCGAATGTGATGGGATTTCCTGACTCTTCCCTTTGATTTTAAAATGCTGTATACCATTACCAGTCCATAAATCCACCATGGGTGACACCATGGTGGATTACTTTCTACTACTTTCTGAAAATGCAGCCTTCTATTCCTAGTTAGAGTTGCTTAGTCTTCAGGGAGTCTGAAGTTGGCAGGAAATGGCAGAAGAGTAGATGAGAATCAAAGTTTCAGACATTCTTGCCCCCCCCCCTCCTCATGTAGGCACAGCTGCGTTTAAACACTGTGCCGTATATGGTCTATTCCCACAGCGGTGTGTTTTAGTTGGCATAGTGTTTTATAAGCCTTAGAAGTGTTGCATGTTGAAGTAGCGCCACCATGTTCCTTCTTTTTTGCTCACTTTATTAAACCCAGGAGCTCAAGTGTTTCTTTTGATAGAACTGAATCTTTATGTCTTTATTCTCATGTATCTGACAGTTGTGTGTCCCAATTGTGTTATTGTTGGGAGTTTTTAGCTATTTAAGAAAGACATGCAGCTGCTTTTGACTCTGACTCGGCTTTAATCTGCTAAGGAAATATATCTCTGTTAAATACGAATGAAAATCCATTCCGGTCACTTTCCTTTGGGACGTGTAGTTTTTCGACAGATGGCCAGAATGAGGCAGAATGTGTGAATCTAAAGATGCGAACTGAATGTGACTTATTGAGTGAATAGGGAAATGTTCTTATCAATCACAGTGTCATCTTCATGTTTATTAAGATTTCTTGCTAGTTAATCCGGTGTTACGGTTTGAACTGGCAATTTTAAAGATAAAACACGAGATTTGAAAATATTTTTTTGTAAGCAAAAGTGCAGAAGAAGCTCTAACCCGGTATTTCCCATCTCTTACTCCTCAAGGCACACCACCCTGCATGGTTTAGATGTTTCTCAGCTTTAACACACTTGTTTCAGGCGTCTTCAGTTCAGCAAAGGCCTGTTAGTCAGCCATCTGATCAAATCAGGTGTGCCGAAGCAGGGAACCACTTAAAACATGCAGTTTCCCGACCCTGGTCCAACCAGATGAGAGCAAAAACCATTTGGCCTTCATGTAAAACCAGAGTGTCCTCGCATACTTTAAAGGTCTTAAATTCATGGATCTAAGATTTGAGACTCAGACTCAGACTACCGGTAACCCACTGCTAACATACCCTTGCTAGCTAGGTAGCATTTTTGCATTTATCATGGATAAGTTCAAACTTATTGCCAGTTGACTAGACGAAGTCCGTACAATTTCTGTGGAGATATAGTTCTTAAATTTCATTCATAAGGGTCTTAAAAATGTCTTGAGTTTTAAATTTGAGTTGCTAAAAACCTGCCAAAACCTTGAGAAACTGTGTGGAGGAAAACTAACACTTCTCAAAACACTGAAAACACCATCACCATAATGAGAAACAATAATGTCAGTCGCCATAGTGAGACTTGGTGGTGGCAACATAATGCCCTGAGGGTCACTAAATACCACTACATTTTTTTCTATCCATTATTGCCTGAAGGAAAAAATGTACGGTAATGTAAGTATATAAAAAACTTAAATGCAGTTATGTTATTTAATAATTTTAAATATGTCCAATTTTGATAGATCAAAGATCAGATCAGAGCTGAATCGGTATGAGTCAGCAGACTCGTACAGAACCACTCATTGGTGTTGACAAAATGATGTCGGTACATCATAATGGTTTCGATTCATGATTATAAGTATTATTTTGAGTTGTTCTCTAGGTAGTCTGTCTGATTTGTTCTCAGCTGCGTTCTTTGACTGCCAGATCGATTTACTTATTGAGGTCAGCGTCTCCATTTCCCTAAATAATGGAAAGATTTCACTTCAGGCGTTTTGTGCTTGTGCAGAGCTCAGACTGACGTGTCTGAAGTGTCGTCACAGGCAGGTGGATGTCAGTCATATTTGGAGTGCTGGGTGTGAAGTTTGCCTTGTCGCACAGGGAAACTGTCACAACATATTTGTGTCGGTGTTCTTTTGTTCGACTCGGCGTTTATGGGCGCAGCCTACGCACCAAACACAGTTCTGGTCATGATGGAAAGAGAACTGGGGAAGAAAACATTTTAACGTTTTACATTTTAAACGCCAACAAACCAACATCTTTCACACGAATCATAGAGGCCCTTATTTTGAAATTTGTGGCTTCCGACTGCAGCACGTCAAAACTGGGCTTGGAGTAAATAGTGTAAGCTACCTTAATGAGTGTGTGCCAGTTGTGGCGCATTTTTCTGGCCAGATGGAGAGTGTGCCAGGTGCAGTGTTTGGCTGCCACATGGCCTGTCCTAATCCAAGTACATGAGTGACCCGATCATCTTTTAAAGGTTTTATAAATGTGTGATCACATGCTGTCGCACATCATCCAGTCACATTTTTTTTTTTTTTTTTTACACTTTAAATCAAATGTTGCAATTAAGTTTATTTTGTCTCTAATGTTGTCACTTTCTGGGCACAAATTAGGTCTAAAACCAGTTTGTTTTGCTGTTGTTTTTTATTCTGTATGTTGGGCTGAAACGATTTGATAGTTGAAATCATCAACTAATTTAATAAACACTTGTTAACTTTAGTATACAGACTCAAAAAAAGGCCATTTACTGAAAGGACATCACACACAGAGCAATAATTAAGTCAGGACTGTAAAAAAAAAAAAGTTTATGTAAATATGTTGTGTCCACAATATTACAGATACATGCTTTTCTGTAATAATCAAACATACACTAAAGGAATGCCTTATGTTGAAGGCAATACAAAAAAAATTCTATATTGCAAATGCATTAAAATAATCCTTTAATGTATTTGAAATATAGAATAAAAATCCTGAACTAATTAAATGAAAAATCTGCAAAACATGCCATTTTTTTTTTATCTGGTTAATCATCAGAGTAATCGATAGAATAAATAATTAATTACAAAAAAAAAGCATTACTTGCAGCCCTATCTATATTACTTGGTTTGTTACGTTCAGGTTAACAGAACAATGGAACTACCTTGTGGCACTTTAAAGTGTTTAATAGTTATTTTCGATGCTGAAGGTGCACTAATGCACACTGTGAATTTGTGTTCTAGCCACATCTCCCAATGCGGGCTCAGAGCTGGAGCAGGCCAGACCTCAGACCAGTGGAGAAGAGGAACTCCAGCTACAGCTTGCCTTGGCCATGAGCAGAGAAGCAGCCGAGCAGGTAGGCACACATTGTCTCAAATACATGCTCCGACATGCGTCCATTCCTCCCTTATTGTGTGCCAAGTCCCGGCTTTAATCACTAACAGATATTAGTTAAAACAAATAAATATGTACATGCTGTGGCTTGTGGATGGTATAAGATAGAAGTGTCTCAACTTTTTGTAACATGGGCCAAAATCCTCAGCAAGACTATCTTCGAGCCAAAAAAATAAAAATGTTTTTTAAAAACTAAAATCATTAAGTTTTATTTAGTTTAACCTGCTTAACAGTAAACGTAGTACGAAATATTTTAATTAAGCAAATAAAATATATCCTTTGGAAGGAAAAAGATGAGTCTTTATAAATACAAAAGGTTTTGCATGTTTTCCATCTTACTTTACTACTTTGAGCTTTATTGAAGAGAACTGGAAAAATGGGCTATTCTCAGCAATAAAAACATAATTTATGTCACTCTATTTTTTTTTAACACTTACTGTACTCAGCAAAGTTCTACGTAAGGTAATTAAAAGCAGGTTTAGGTGTGCCAAGATCTATTCCGGAGATTAACTCAATGGAAAGATGTGTTCCTGTTTCCCATGAAGTTAAAGGGAAAACAGAAAACTTGGTTATTAATAGATGAATACTTTTTGTTAAATCTGACATTGTTGTGAGAAGATTTTAATTCGTGGGGTATGGTCCGGCCTAATTAGGGCGAAAAAGACTTCATCTGAATCAGCCACCTGCCCTGATGGGACAAATTTGTATCATTCAGAGTCCACAAATGGCCCCCCCGCCACAGTTTGTACACCTCTGGCTGTTAATTCAGACTCGGTGTGTGTTTAGGAGGAGCGCCTACGCAGAGGTGACGACCTGAGACTACAGATGGCCTTGGAGGAGAGTAAGAAAGAAGGTCCAGGCTCAGCAAAGCTCCCCAAGAAGAAGAAAGAGGTAAGACTCCCGTGGAATCTCACAGCCTTGGTAACTCAGTCGTTACATTTACTCAAATATGCGCTTGAAACAGCTTTATCGGTCTCTGTTTTCTTTACTTTGATGATGTCTGACTGGAAGGAGTGTGTCTGGCTGGTCATTTGTGCTGTAAAGGCGAACAGAACCCAATTATTATTTCAGTGAATTTATTTATTTTTTCATCCTTTTTCCCAGCTTCCTAAACTCTTCTTTCTTTTTCTTTATTTGTAGCCACAGTCATCTTTGATGGATCTAATGGATGTCCCTGAGCCAGGTCCCAAGTCTGACCCCTGGGGGATGGGGGGCGGGGCTGGAGCCGGAGCTGCAGCTGCATCAGGAGACCCGTGGCAGCCTTATGGTAAACACACACACACATTCTTATTGGGAAAGGTCCACATCCTTACTGTCATTCTGGAGAGGAACAGAGTAAAGTGGCTATGTGTGGGTGTGTGTGTGTGTGGGGGTGTGTGTGTGTGTGTGTGTGTGTGTGTGTGTGAAAGGAATCGCTGCTCTCCACCTGCAGCTCTCTGGACTGTGAGTCTTTGTTTAATCGGAATGCAGCTCTGCTGGCTCGGCAGCATTGCTGCTCTGGGAGCAGGGAGCGAGTTAGAGGAAGAGATTGTGAAGAAAGGGAGTGCAGGGCGTTTGTGATGCAGGAAGGGATTCTTGGGGAGATAAAAGTGTAACACTAGCTTCAGTCAAGCAACAGGGAGCAGGATATGTCCATTAAGTTCACACTAATAGGCCATGTTGGCTTCCCCTGTCTTGTTATGCTGCACGCCCTGCTACAGACAAATGTGCTTTTTTGTTTTTTTGTTTATTTTGCACAAAACATCGTTGGGTTGTGGTACTTTTCTGCTGACAGCAGGTATATTGCTGCTTTTGAGGAGCCAGAGAATGTTTTCTTTTTAAAAATGGTCCTCATCTTTAGCTGCATTTACTGGTTGACCTCTGTAACAAAACAGTATGGCTGAGCGACAAATCGATTTTTATCAATTAATCCAATTTTTAGTTTTTGAAATTTTCATTTTTGGAAAAAGTGGATTATTATTATTATTATTATTATTATTATTATTAGTGCATTCCTTGGGTTTCTACAGGTCTGGGTGATGTCAGCATGCCTAAGGCAGAACTATGTGTTTTAAAGTTACTATTTATTTTAACTTTAAATTAAGTTCAACTCTATGATGGAATATTAGAGTCAGGCTAAGATTTTTTTTTAATCACCAAAATAAAGTTGCAATATTAGAACTCCAACATGGAAAAAACTAAATAATTAAAACATCTTGTGAAGTTATTATTTCATGTAGGTTTTACAAATAATACTTAATAGAAATATATTTTAACACATCAGCATTTCATTGTCAGTAATAGTACTTTGGAATAATTGTGCAAACAACCAAGTCTATGTTGATGAAAGAACCACACGAACTGAGCTGATCACACCAGATCCTGATAAATAATTTATTTTTGCTCATTGAAGGTTTCTTCTGATAAAGTTGCATCTTTTTTCTGGTAATATTATGACTTTTTATTTTAATGTATATATGCATGTACTTGTTTATGCAGAGAGAAAAACATTTTTATTTTTACTCGCCTCTCTTCCCAGGCTCTGCCCCTCGGCCGTCGGTGCCTCCTGACCCCTGGGCTGCTCCTGCATCTCTGCCTGCCATGAAGGCCAGCGACCCCTGGGCAAACTCCGCTCCGGCGTCCGACCCCTGGGGGCCTGGAGCTGCCCGCCCTAAAACCTCCAACACAGGTAAATGTCTTTGGTTTTTTTTTTTTTTTTGTTATTATTATTATTATTTCCACTGGTAAGCACACACATTTAATTCACCTGATAATCAAAAAGAAGCTTTTAATTTTAGTATTTAATCATAAACCATCTGTGAATATTAGAGAATCTCCCAGTAGACAGGGGACCTCTGAACTCATGAGCTGTACAGAAATAAAACAGGATTACATCCACATGCTTTCTGGGTTAATATATTATTCACTTATCTCCACACACATTTGTACTCGTAACGTCTCCATTCGTCTGTGTTCCGTTTCTGCTATACACGTAATTTTTGTTCACTTGGTGAGTTATTGTCGTCTTTTGTGTGTGTTACACGTGTTTGTGTGAATGGGTTTGTCTCCCTCCAGGTAACTTTGACCTGTTCAGTACATCCAATGGTACATCCAAGGAAGACTTCTCAGAGTTTGACAGCCTGCGCTCTTCCTCCTCTGTCCCCACTGGTACTCACCCTGTCTTCGTCCATCTAATGACACGGAGTGTGTGTTTTTCTTTCCCTCGGTGTCTCAGAAAATGCCCCTCAGCAGACGTAGCCTCTCTGCGGGGGGGCACAGACACACTGTCTCGTCTTTCTATAAATGTACCAATAGACTTGAGCGAAGGCAGCGTTTGAAATTGACTTTACATGGCAAAAGACATTCTTTCTCTGGCTGCCTGGCTCAAGTCTGTTTGGTTTTTTTTTTCATATCACTGTGATGTTTTTATTTATTTGTGTCCATTGTTGGCCCCTCTGTCAGGCTAAATTATGGAATCCTGCTCAGATCTGTGATATTTCATTTAAATTGGAATCAAAATGAACAAATTTAAACTCAAACCAGGTTCTGAATGGATTTCCATCTAAGTGTTTTTTCTTAGGTTTTGAAGGTGTGAAGGGATTTTGGTGGCTGGATCTAAGCTTTAGCTCAAAACTATAATAAACACAGAGGGAACAAAAGAGAACCTGAAGAGAAGAAAACACCTTTCTTTGATAGATATTTTTCAGTTCCGACTGAAATACACATCAAAGTGTGTTAGCAGCTCACACACAAACACTCTAAATCAGTTTGATCTCCTCATTTGAATTTTTGGAGACGGTGTCGAGCTTCCTGCTGCGTGGCGGCGTTTTTTTTTCTCTGACATTTCCTTGTGTTTGCAGGCATGTTGAGGTTGGATTAATGCACTAACAAACGTCTCCACTGCCATCTGACTGTTGCCACCAATAACAGCCAGTCTGTCTGCCTCTGATATCCCTCATAATAGCATCATCTTTTATATACGCCATCGTGAATAGAAGTTCTTAAGTGCAGATGGAGACACTTGTTTGTGTGTAGTGGACAGAGGATTAATGTGCAAGAAATATTTACACTAGAGAGATGCAAGTCCAGTGCTTTGCTCGCTCAATACAAAACCCTCTCATCAGTGAATTTAACTTCCTCCTTCCTCTCTCCGTTTCAGCCGATGTGGGCATAACGTCCTCTCTCCCCTCCCAAGTCAGTCTGGCCAGTAGCGGCAGCCTAGACCTCTTCGACCCGCTGCCCACTTCCACTTCGATCTCCACAAACCCGACCAGAAAGACTCCGGAGTCCTTCCTGGGACCCAATGCAGCGCTGGTCAATCTGGACTCTCTGGTGACCAAACCGGCTCAGCCTGCACCCATTGTTAACCCGTTCTTGGCTGCTACAGGTAGGAGATCAGATGGTTTATTTATTTTTTTCTGGAAACATACTGTGCCATGCTAAAACATTCATACCGATTGAATATTCAACAAACTTTGTTGAAGTTTGTTTTACTTCAACAAACGTGAAGTAAAAGTGACATAAAGTGGGTAATAACTGTGAATCAGAAATAGAAACACATGAAAGTAGTTGAATAACTCAAGTTTTTCTATTGTTCTACTATTATCTTGACTTTAATGGTACACCTACAAACAAAAAGCAGGTATAAACAAGCCTCCCGTTCTGATATTTCTGCTGAACTGACCAACGGTTTGCTTCATCCAGGCGGCTCGGCTCCTGCTCCTGCTCCTGCTCCCCTCGCCAACCCGTTCCAAATGACCCAGCCGGTTCCCCCCACTCTCAACCAGATGCGCGTCAGCCCGATGCCCTCCGGCTTCGGCAGCATAGCCGAGCCCATGCCGCTGGTCTCCGTGCCCGCTCAGCCCGTCGCCATGGTCCCCCTGGCAGGGATGGCCCCCATGGGCCGCGGGATGCCCGGCACGGGCGGCGGCGTGGGCGCAGGGATTCCTCCCTCTATGTCGATGCCTCAACCGTTGATGAGCATGCCCCCCCAGGCTGGGTCACAACCCGCCGGAACCACCAACCCATTCCTCTTGTGAAAGGAGGACCCACTTTCTCCTTCACTTGCTCCTCGACACGAACAAGGAGATATTTTATCCCGTGTATCCATTTATAAGCCACTCCCAGCCAGGTGCCCGACTAAAATACTTCCTGACTCTTTTCTGCTCCTGTCCTGCTCAGCTGCAAGCTGCCTAGTCTTGTGAGTTCCAGGCTGATCCTAATATGATGCTGGCGACCACACAGATCTTTGCACCTGTCTACGGACTTCAGAGTTTCCGCCAGGGTGGGACTGGACCCAGTTTCTCCTTCCATTCTTCCTCTTGTTCACCCTTCGGACTGCTCTTTCCCTCTTTTTGTGATGGGGTGACCGAAGAGTCAGCCTGTACTAATTCCAGCATCTTATCTCTTCTCTAAAACTAATCTTTTATAAGCGCTATCCGCTCTACTGTGTATGCGTGTGTGAGCGAGTGCACATCTCAGTGCTTTTACACTGTGTATATCCCAGTGAGTTTTCCTCCAACACACTGGATTAAGGATGAGAGAAGTGTTTATACTCCCTGCGTGTTTGTTGTGTGTATTACAAAGCAGGAATTTTGCACAATTTTTGCTTTTTTTTTTGTTTTGTTTTGTGGTTTTTTTTTTTTTTTCAGCGACTGTTGGACTCACCGTTACACCTTAGCTCACAGAGTAAGTCTGATTAAAGCAAACGACAAGGCACACCCGTACACTGCCTCGGCTCTTGGTACTAACTCAGTCCGAACTCTTCATCTTCACTTTGGACCTTCTTTTTTTCCTGACCTGCACCTTGACCGCAAGGGGTCACGAAATTAAAAATGGACACTCCCTTAGAGGAAATGGAACTGCTCTTTTCAGTCCTAAAAGAGAGGCAAAGAAAGATGTCTTCTATGTGCGTATGCGCTCGTACGCAGTCGTGCTGTTACCGCTCAGATACTAACAGCCACACATCAGAGCGTTTTTCTACTGCGTCTCCAGCCCGGTCAGCGATTTAACAAGAGAAAGACAAACTGTGTCAGTATTTTCCGAGTCGAACAAGCGGATGCAGGGGAGCATCGTGGAACAATTTGTTTTTCATTATTTTCATTCTTTTGAATTTTCTAGGGTTAAAGGGATGAGGGACAGTGTGTGTGTGCACACATTTAGCTTCCAAGTGTACTTTACTCAAGTTCTTTTTCTATTTTCACCTTCTGTTAGAATTTTCAACCTAAAACAAAGGGCAGTTTAGTTAACTTAACTAACTAACTTGGTTTGTGTGAAGAGGTCTCAGCCTTGAGAAGAATCTTCACATCCAACAGGACTTTTCGTTTTTATAGGTAATCTCTTAGATCACACAAACATGCGCGCACACAGGACTATTAATAGCACAGGGGAATCCCACAGCAAACAATGTAAACAGTTGGTTGTTACTGTTTTTTGTTACTTAAAAACGCCGTGTTTTAGTAGTTTCTCCATTTTCATTCTGGTTTTGTTTTCGTGCCACCCTATGGGTTGGTCATGTTACTCCTAGAAGCACAACTGTTATCAGTCATACCGACTGATTTTTTTTTTTTTTTTTTTTGAGACAGTAAGTGGAACAGTAATGTCACACTTAGTTATCATTACATTATTTTTTTTTGGCTATTGTTTATTAAAAGTTTAAGAGGCTCTTTGATGAGACAGGTTCATAACTCTGTGCTAATTTACGCCTTTGTCAAGTGTTTATGTAATTAAATAGTGTTACTTTTGGCTGATTATATATAGATTTGCAGAAAGCAAGTTTGAGCTCCCCTGTCTCTTCTGCTGGTTAAGAAAAGTGGGTTGATGAATTGTGGCTTAAAATAAAATGCACAGGTTTTGTAGACTTTCCGCATTCCTTTTTTAAAGGGACAGTTCCTTTTTCTATGAAGTTCTGTGTAGTAATTTATGGCAATAGCCTCCTATCCTGTAATAGACAGATGCTGTTTCACAGTGAGCTTGCACAAAAAGGAAGAAAGCCTGGCAGCTAGTCAAAGGAAACCTTCTCTGATTTTAGACATTTCAAGCAAATATTCATATCCAGAAGATGTTAACTGAGCATGTATCCATGCTAGAGTTGCAGCTGCTGTATCAGTCCACCTGGTCACGGGTCTGCATCTCTGAAAAATGTAACAAAATCCAAAAATGTATGCCCTTCTTGCCCCACGAGGAGGGATACAGCCGGCAGCCATTTTAACTTCAACATAGAAACATGTTGCATTGAATATGGTATGACTGGAGTACTATCTGGAAACGTAGCATTTTTAATTTTAAGCATTTGGCAAGTATTGATAACGGGGTGGAACAAAGATAAGTTTGGATAAATATTTGAGTTTCCCAACTTCGTTCCTTGTTCTAATTACATGAAATAGTTCTTAATCACAAAGATTCCCCATTGGGTTGTTTTAATGATTTGCACAATTTGTGGTAAATGTTTTGCATTCAGCTGTTCAGGGAAATCCAAAAATGTGACCCTGGAAATTTTCAAGCGAAATATTAATAGAACCCCATGAGCTTAAATCCTTTGAATTTAGCTTATTTCAAGTTACTAAAATTAGTTGAAACAGAGTTTTGTCTCCCCCTGCTGTCCAGTCTCCAGTTTGAAGATTTCTTCTGTTTTATAAACATTTCCATCAATCTGTTACAGGTTATGGATCTATTACTGATGACTTCACAGTCCTTCACTTCACAATGTTCAAATATTCCCTTTAAGTCTGTGGGGTGTTCAAACTTTTTTATTATTTTTGCTTGTTTCTTCCATTTGGATTGGGTTGTCGCCTCCTTGTGGTATGACGTGGCTTCACTGCAGATCTTTGGATACTTCCACTGAACGCAGACCTGTCCATTTCTCTCAGGCAAAACAAAGAAGAAAAAAAAAAAGAGGAGCTGCTCCAAGTGTTTATGATATGGGACATTCTTGACATGGCTATGATGGTTTTTGTGCTCGGACTCTTGAACGAACAGGTGTGAAACATACTTGTAAACCAGCAAATGTTTTAATCTCTAGAAAACATTATGCAAGCTTAGTGAAGGTAGTGAGAGAAGAGGGACTGGGCTTGCTAATAAAGTCATTGCAGAAATATTAATAACCAAATTTCATCACTATGGTTCAGTGAAAACGCGGCCCATGCAGCGAGCGCCTCCGAGTCACGTACTAAATATGTTTTGTTTTTCATTTTTTTGTTCCTCTCCAGAGAACTAACTGACTTCATGAGCTGTCTTGTCTTTATATGCATAAACTGACTCCTTTTATTCCCTTCTCCTGTCTGACTAGTTACCCTTTTCTTAGTACTGGGAGCAGACTGCGTTTCTTTTTTTAAATTTTATTTTATTTTTTTGGATTTGTGCTCTACCTGTTGGCATTATAACTGTATAATATAATTTATCATTTGTACTATTGTAACATACTGTTCTTCTGTATACCTTATTATTCTGTGTAATGGGTTTTTGTAGGAAAAAAAAAAAGTTGTGGTATTTTAACGGCCTCTAAGCGAGCGAGCGCAGCTGACCGAACCCTGTTTGGATGAGGACAACTGTAGCTGCACTGGTTCAAAAATAAAATGTATTTCACTTCAGCTCCGTAGCCTTCGTTGTCATTTCTTGATTTTGATGATCGAAAAGTTAATCAAAATTAATCGGGTCTTGGCATGGACTAAACAACACCAATGGTTGGATTAAAATTTATTTTGAAAATGCTTAAAAAAGGTGCAACTATACAATACAGAATATATCTAGAACTACCAAACATCAAGTTGCTTATGTTTCTGGACTGTGTTGCTTGGTTTTACACCAATCAGCTGTAAGAGTGTAAAGTGAGTGTGAATGCAAAAACTGTTGGCACCTCAGACAATAAATTCACAATAGGATAATCTTGAGAAATGACTGACAAAACTGCAGGTATTTCTAAAAATTCTGCTGAAATAAATTTCTGTATTTGTACTTTTCTTGAAATGGATACGACACATATTAGTAAGGACTCATTTATTGTGCCACCACACATTGATCAGTAAAACAAAGAATGGCTTTGTAGAAAAGCCCATTTGTCAAGTATGGCAATTTGTGTGAACTGTCTGAAACCACTGGATATTTTTCGTGAAAATCTGGTGGCCCCTGCCAGAAAACTTGGTGTGGAGTTGTTGCCGGGCTCTCCAGCAAGATGATAAAGTTCTAGCAAAGGTAAAGTATTGTCCTATTGATGAAGAAAGGTGCAAAAATGCTCCCAAACCTTTTTATAAAATGTTTCTTAAAGGTTTTTGTTAGATGTAAAATGTTTTAACATCAGTTTAAGACATTTTATAAGTTAAATGCAAGACCTAAGTCAATTAAGGGAAGTTAGACATTCATTTAACTTACTTGATACCAGAAGATGCTTTTACACCATGGCTATTTAAAACCATTACGTAGTTGCACATTCTAGGAAATGTGTCCAATGTCAAGCCAAATCTAATTAAACACTCTGCTCTATGACAAAGGAGCTATTAGTAAATAACAGATCTCATAACTCAAATTCATCAGCCAGTGTTTTAAATCTGACAACTGAAAGTAGGCAGAGAACTCACACTAAAAGATGGACTCACTGAACAAATTTACAGTTTTAAATAAAGGAGTTAGTATCAAAAATCTGGAAGTATTAAAACACTTTTTAAAAGATGACAAAATTTGAAACTTTCCTAATTGTGATAATGACATTTAGAATATCCAGTGAATAAATGGACTTAACATTTTCAGTTTTCAAATTTATCTGAAGCCTTTCTACACAATGACGCCATGGGTTGCAAGCAAACTTGTCCATGTCTCGAGAAGTAAAACTACATGTTAAGCTGAAAATACAAATGTTCAGCATGGGGCTCTGACATTTTATAACCAATAAAATGGCAACGGACCTCTCCCTTAACATCACAGTCTCCTGCGGCGTGGAATGCAACACCGGCAGAGTCTGAGGCTTTTACCAAGCCCTTCCACAGATATCACTCTGTAGGCAACTTTGAGAAGCAATCAAAATGCACAGCTCTGGTTTTGAGGTAGGGTCTCAAAACCAGACTCCCCGAGTTTCCAGTGTTTGGAGTCCAATCTGGGCTGGAGTTCAGTCACAATGACAACTGATATGTAGTGACTGCAGTTAGATTTCATGCTACTTCACGTATTATTGTGCATCTCTTGACTGACTGGAAGTGGCGGACTGGACGGTTGACGAGTTCGTCGGTCCCGTGTCGTAGCCCATCCTCTTCATGTCTTTGGTCATTATGTGGAAGGAGACGGTGACGAAGCCCTGAGATCGAACCCTCGTCACTAAAACAGAAAAGAAGATTCAAACATTGGATGGATACTAATGCTTCTTCTAGTTTTTACTACGCAGATGAAGCTGTGGAAACTGTTTGGCTCATTAAAGAACGGTAAGAGTGACGGACCTTCTCGGCCTTCCCCATGTGCCACCACTTTGGGGTCGGTGTACTCGGGTCGTCGTCCTAGCAACCAGCTGAGCAAGGGGGAAAAAAAGCACAGGTTTCAGAAAAAAACTTGGCTTGTAGTACCACAAATATAACAACTGCAACGCTTTCATACAGTTTATCAAAGTATTCTCCAAAAGTATGTATACTCTTTTAACTTTTTCACATTTTGTTAATGCGAGGGCAATAACACCCTCCACATAACTCACAGCAACTCACCCTGTGAACTTCTGAAGTCTCCATGTGGGCTCGGGAACAAACATCGGGATGGTTCTTATGTGTCTGAAGAAACAGAACTGATAATTATCTTTTATTTCAAATAAGCAACTACAAAGCTTATACCTCAGATTCCTTAAATAACATAGACAATGTTCACCATGCCTTAAGCAGCAGTAGGGTAGATGATAGCCATACTCACTGTCCAGGTGTGAATGGAATGTGCGTTGCTCCATAACCCCTGACCACATCGTTGCCAAAAACGTCCGGTCCGTACACGCTCACCACAAGCTGAGGCCCTGGAACATTTACAGGAAGTTGTACATCTGTAGTAGCAGGTATGTTCCTGTCAGCAACCTTTTCAGTCAATATGCTACTGGCTACCCACTTCCCCCTTTTACCCCATTTGGGCGTATATAAAGGCCCTAAGCATGCTGGCAAATTAGATACATAGTGGCTTAAAATGTATTTTTACTCTGTGTATGTAATTATGTTGTTTTAACTACACCTTTGTAATTTACTTGGGTTTTTGATTCAGTAAGATAACTGTATATTCTCTGTCCAAAAAAAATAACCTGTAATCCAACTGGCCTAATAATTGTGTCTAAAGTGCAGAAATGTTGAGGATGATTTCTAGAAATCAGAACAGAAAGTGTCAGTGTGAAAGACTTACATCCAGAAGGATTTGTACTCTTGAATGTTGTCTCCAAAGGGAAGTTCCATATTAACTTGTGAGACTGGGAGCTTTTGGAGGTGATCTGAGTGATGCCTTCCTCCAAACCCTTAAGAGAAAACACACACACACACACGCACATACACCCCCACACAACCTATTTGTTAACACGAGACTTTTACAAACTACTCTGTCCTATTCGATGTGCAATGTTTTACTACTGCTTTTTTCTAATGAGCAACAATGGAGATATTAGACAAGAAAATGCTTTAAATGTTACAAATGACTACTTACTGTGGTGGGAGCCCAGTCATGGCCGTAGACGTAACAATATTTACAGTATAAATTGTCATAATCTGGAAACTGGAATAAAAGGGAGGGAAAGCAACTTAATTTTAAGAACAGGAAAAACGCTCAGGAGAACGACGGAAAGAGAAATAAAGCGAAGAATCACCGCCTAAATACATTGCTGCTGCTAAGGCTAATTCTAGCTGCTAAGCTAAAGCAATAAAACAACCACTCACGTTCGCTCCCTCAATTTGTCCGTTCACCGTAAGAAGAAACACGTTAGAATTGCTTGTTGTTTCCATTGTGTATTTTAGTTAAGTTTTCTTTAATTAATTAAACCGGTTGATGACCATAACTCCTAACGTGCCCTAGCTCGTTGCTAAGGCAACGTTTGTGTTTTCCTACGGCTACTAGGTTGGATCAAACTGAACGAGAGCACAACTATTAAAATGTAAAATGATAAAACTATCCACAAGAGGGCGGTGTTGTCCCAAAAATAAATCCAACAAAACTACAGAAGCCGTCACGGGGACAGTTTTAGCTTAAAGACGACATTTCCACCATAAATCAGTAACAGGAAAAAAAAAATGTGCAATGCGGCAATTAAGTAAAGGAAAAGGTCAAAGATATATATGTCTACTTTTCCTTTTTCTTTTTTTTTTTAAAAAAATAACAGCATGATTGTTGTAAAGGTTGCTAATATTTTCAGTTGCTCATTAGAATGGTTACATTTGTGTGAAGCCTATATTTTTAAGCAGTCTTTTGAGGGCAGCACAGCTCACGTGAATACCCTTGCTCTTTAGGCTCTGAAAGTTCAGCTCTGAATAATTTATAAATATTTTTACGCAGTACTAGTAGGAGTGTGCAAATCCTCCTTTTTAAACCATGCAACAATTTTTTTCATTTGTTTGCCAACCAGCTTGGATGTGTGTCATGTCCTCCCATATTTAAAATGCCATATTTTTTTATTATGCTTTTTATTATTTATCACTTGCTCTAATTCGCTTGTGTCCCAACTTGCTCTTGAGGACGCAGTGCCGGCCAAAAATGCAGGAATGGATATGCATTGATGAATCAAGTCAAAATCACAAGACACAGCATGAAATATATAGAACTCATCCAAAACACTAGAAGAACAATTACATTAGCAGGAGCAGAATCAGAGAAAAAAAAAAAAAATCCCCAAAGACTTAATATTGCACATTTTACTCCAAGACTTTTATGTATACAGCTAATAAAGCCAGTTAGAGTGGTAAAGCTCATGTTTCATCTCATATGCACTTCTTTCTGAGCTTCATACTCCACTCTGGTAAGTGGTGGTTCACATTTAGGTTGCTTCCGACCACAGAGACACAAACAACCAGAAGCCTATATGCTCCACCCTAAAACCTCTTGCAGACTTTGCATAGTTAATGAAGGCAAGGTCTGAAAACCAAATGACGCTGATGTTCTGAGCTTAAAGGATGCAGTTAATGTCAAAAATTTAAAATAAATGAATAAAAAATAGGGTTAATTTTGTGTGCAATATGTTTGGCACAAAACTAAACTGGGCAAAAGAGGACAATGGTTGTCCACATAAAAGTGAAAACCAAAATACCACAACAAAAAAAATGGAAGTACAATTCATTTGACATATTTAAAACTGTTACTGCAGAACACACAGGACAAAGAATACATACATGCACACACTCATAGCTAAGATTAATAGTGACACTAATAGTGACTCTGATAACCACCCGCACTACCTGTGGTTTCTGTGTGTTATAAGTGACATGAAAAGCTTCTCTCCATATAAACTCCCACAGAGTATTGCACCTGACTACACGGCGGGTATCAGCGCAACTTTCTGCGCCGCACTGACAGGTGTGCAGTGGTCTAGTTTAATGACCTAATACACAGCCTACTTTTATTTTATTTTTCTAAGGCTACAAGGTAAATTACCATCAGTTGAACTAAATCAAGAAATTAAATTAAGAGGAATGTTGAAGATTGGTACGCTCGGCTATGTAATCCTAAATTTCAGCAACGCTCTGTCTCTCTAACAGGTCTCTCTTGCAAGTGAGATCTTCGATCTCAATGAGACGACCAGTACAAATATACTGTAGGTAAAATGAAATAAAAAATGAAAAAAAATACCCTGCTCTCATACACTTGGTGTCGAACACCCAAATGCTGCGAAAGCTCCTCCTCACATGCCTTTCTTGTATCAAGTTGAACAATTTAACAGATGTTTTTCCTCAGTAGGAAAAAGGAAGATAACCGAAACTTAAATGCAGCACAATCCTTAGAGAACATTTTTAGAGGTTACAAACAAAACGTCACCTTCCAGCAGGCCAATGATGACTAAAGATACAACCAGCTCTAAGATAAATTAGTCTAAGTCAAGCGTATTCAGACATCAGAGTATTTTTTCATATCATTTGTTGTTTTTCTTGGGTGTGGCCAGATCAGCTGTTTCACACAGTGCAGCAACCCCCCGCCCATCCAGTGTGTCTGTGCCGTTGTCCTTTTTTCTCCTGTCTGTCTGGTAGGTCTCTGCGTGTCCAACCGACTCAGAGGCCCACCCTGAGCCTCTGACCTTTGCTGCTCCCCAAACAGCAGCTCTCTTTCACCCACCTTCGGTTCACTCCCTTGTCACCCACGCTGCATCAGTTTTGGCGATGCGTCTTCCCCGTTCACCACTTTGTGAAAGATTTACACTGAGAGCACTCGTTTGTCCCCCTCTGCCTCCTCCTTTAGTGTCAGTAGCATATTTGGCATGCTATTCTCTTAAGAGAATAGCATCTCTCTATTGTTTCTTTACTGAATCTTATTTGAATCTTCTCTTTCATCCCGAGCGCTTCGATGCCTCATGCACCAGTCTCTTTCTCACCCGTTTAGCCTGTTTGGGTGTCCTCTCATCATTTCTCCGCTAATCATTCTTCATTCCCTTCATCTCTCTGACCCTCTTTTCCCCCCCTTCTCCATCTTTGCAGCAGAAGTTGTTTCAGCCAAACGCCTGATTTAGATTCATACAGCTTAATGGATAGTGGCCCAATAAAAGTCGCTCTGGTGTGGCCACTCCAAAGGGGTCACTTTTGGATGAAGTGGGATTTGACTTCTTTGGACTTTTTCACTAAGTCAGTGATTCCGTACCGTCCTTATAGACGCATGCATTAGAGCAGTGAACATGAAAGCCTACAGTGTTAGCTGGTGTGTTTCACTGGCTGACACTTATTGCAAGTGACATTTTGTTCTCTGCTTCCAGTGATTTCATGGAGGAAATATTCTGTGAAGAAGCTTTTAAAACTGGCATCAAACTGTCACAAAATCTTCTAATCTTGACTTCTTTTACAATTTGGTCATTTTATTCTACAGTAGCTCTTTAAATGAACTGAAACAACTTCACTTTCCAACTTAGGGAGAAATGGAGTGGGCTTGAGTGAGATGAGCGTTTATGGTTAATTTAGCTAAATCTTCATAAGGTTTACATAATTAGTCCTCACTAAGATTTGACTAACCCGAGGACGAGGACTGATGGACTGATGAAAGCCGCGACTGTTCATAAATTGACATCTTTAAGCTCAACGGGAACCTTACCTGCCCAGATGAAAAAGCCAAATGCCACACATTCATACTTCGATGAGAGGATATTAGATAAACCTCTAAGTAAAGCTCCTCCCTATGTGTCAGAGTTAGTTCACATATTCTGAGTCATACCTGAGCTTCAACCTGCTATTATAAACCCAGAAAACATGATCACTTAAGTGGGGCTCATGCATTACTTGCAAATGTGATCTTTGCCTTTGTGGCATTTTAGGTTGTTCTTTTGCTTAAAAGGCCCACCACATTTCAAATCTGTCCTCAGCGATATCATGCAGTTTCCAGCGTGGCACTTCGATCTGACATTCACACAAACCAATTGGCTCATGAATGACACCTTCACCATCTCCTCCTCCTTTATTGTGGAGGACGGCTGCATAATTGAGGGCTGCAGGACAACTTTTGTATTTTTGACCGCAAAATTTTAAACGGCATGAGCAAACGGTAAAAGTAATCATCAGATTTGCTGCACGGGAGGTAGAAAGTTAGAGGTAGGTAGGGTGTATCTGTGCAGAGCAGATCTGTGGGATTCTGCATCGCCGCCTGGTGACTTTTAAAGTCAACCACTGAAGTCGAGACACCTGCAGCTGTCGAAGCCCTCGGTCTTTTGAGAAAGCAGAAATCCTAGCTGTTTGCCGCCGTCCTTCAAACCCAAATTAATGAGTTCGCTCCTGTTGCTGCTTCCATCTTTGTTTCTGGTTAAACTGTCAGCGCAACTTTGTCGTCTGAGTCTTTTTTTGTTTTTGTTTTTCCATCGCCTTACCTGGAATGCACGGCATCCAGCATTTGTGACTTTTACAGTTTTCCTGTGCCCTGTGTCTGTCAGTGCATGGGGTTGATTGGGGTAAGGGTGCATGTGTGTGTGGTCCATCTTTGGCCCAGTTTGAGTTTTGTTTTCCCTCTGGGACAGGCACCAAAACTCCACGTCGTATTTTTAAACTACTCCCCCACTCTCCTGCAGCCCTCACTATCTTAGCCTCGCTCCAAATGTCTCCGGTTCAGACTCTCAAGGGCTTATCTGTCCATAATATGACCTTTTTTCCAGATCCTGGATAATGTCATAAAAACTTTGATAGCTGTGACCGAGTTCACTAATCACCATGCAATTATTTGATGCTATGCATTCTTCTTGGGTGTGACGTTGGGATTAAAGATAAATATTACATCATTATTTAAAAATCAGCAGATTTACTCAAATCACTTTTGCTTATATGTGTAAAGTGTACACAGAACAGTTAAAATGTCAGTTTAGATTTAACAGCTATGATGTGGAAACTCTTGAAGGTTTCATTTGAAACAAAAGCAAATGCAAGAGGGATTGTCATTTGGAACTGCTGAAAATGCCATCCACTAGTTTTATCTGAAGTGCATTATTTCCCAGAAAGTGATGCTGACATGCAACCACCATGTCTCCGTCAGTAGAACGTGGCTGGAAAACATCAAAATGTAGGGCTGGTTGAGCTTTGAACAAAGTGTTAAAATGATCAATACAGACAAATTTCAAGAACCTTTTTTTTTTTCTTTTCATTTCTGCACTCAGGCAGCCCTTCTCACATCTTTGCTTTACTTTGCCAGTTTACTGAACATTACTGAATCTGTTTAAATCATGTCCTCCAAGCTATCATAGGACTCTTTTTTTCCTGACTCCTTTCCAAAATCTCACCTTGTATGGTTAAAGAGTGAGAGCAATTTTTCCCTCTTTTCTTGAGAAAGTCTTCCTTAGCTTGTTTGTGCAAGGGTTTACATCTGAGGCTCACATGGACAGAAAATTGGATGAGAGTTGGGACCCAGAGCGGATCGTCTGTAGCTTAAGTGATGGTCTGAAATGAGTTTCCTGTACAGGTTAAATGCAACGTCAATCAATATAAAACACGGGAGCCACACTTGTCCTGTCTTTCAATGCAAATTGAGACATAAGTAAGGCCCAAAGAAGGTGACCAACTGGTTTTGCTGAAAAATTGGGTTCCACGCATGAAGCCTGTCATGAACACTGGCCCACTTTTTACCCGTCCCTCAGTTAAATCCACACGGGCCCCACATAGGCATGTTTTGTGTTGGGTACTCTGTGCATTTCAATCACAGTCTCTCTGGCACTGCCCTTCTGCCCCGCATCAACCAAAACTCAGTCAATTATTGAAGTTGCAGGACTGGTGAGAGAGGTCCCTATAAAGAAGCATTAGCCTTGTCCTCAATTTTTCAGAGCCAGTTTTGCCTGCAGGCTGACACCGAATGTTGTAACCTCTACTGTCCTTCACAGAGTAAAAAGACAACCAGAGATGAAAGCAGGGAGGGCGAGAGCAAGGTGACACGAGAGTAAAATACGGGGACAACTTTGAAAAAGCTACCGGCTGAAAGAGACAGATACATGCTAGCTTTGTGACGACGCATACAGAGAGGATGGAATAAAAACAATAAAACTGTTGTTAAGTAGGAAAGTTGGAAGAGGGGATATTTAAGATATTCAGCACTGGAGGCTGGTTTACAGATCTCCCAGTGGATGAAGTAAAAAAGCTGTGATGCTTTTCACTCTTCACAGGCAGAGCGTCAAAAGGTTTGTACAAAAACCGTTTTCAATACAGCACTCGTTACTCTTATCTGCGATTTGTTGACCAGCTTGGCTTCTCGTGCATTTCAGTGTTATTCTGTACATCTATCATGCTTTCAGTGCTCCGTGATGCGCTATTGATTTCTTGTAATGTGGATTACTGGAATTAGGCTCGTCCCTTTATTTGTTGTTCTCAGAGCCGTCTGCATGAAAGTGTTGGCTGAATGCCCGCAAGATGAAATAAAGTGGAGGCAGGGGATTTCAGAGCAGTCACAAAATCATGTTGGTTACCTTTCATTATTCTGACTCTTTCACGTCGGGTCCCGTCTACGAGATTGGAAATCGGAACCTCGGAATTTGTTGCAATCTTAATGAAAAAAATCTAAGTTGCTTGACACCCCTTGAATACCTGCCCCCAGACTTTTTCACCCATGCATTTTAACCATTACATTTTGATTTTATTGTTAAATACTTTTATTATTTACATAAATCATCAAAACATTGTTCAGGTTTTGCATGTTTTTTTTGTTTTTTTTTTATTAATGTAGTTGATGTCACACAAACTTCTTAGGGGCAACATTTAATTGTAAAGAAACACAGATTGGCCCGGCTGACGTTCAACTGTAGAAATCAAGCTCAATGGGAGAAATCTCAGACGCCCCACTGAAAGGAGATGAGAATCAAGCAGAACTGCCTATGAAGGCAAGGCTAAGCTTGATCTATTGTGATTCTACTGCAACCCTATTTAAGCTGTGGGTTTCAAATCATTGAAGTCATTATGTTTGTGTTCCTAATGATTGCTTATGTTGTATAATATGATCAATTCTGATTTACTTACATTTAATCCATTATAGTTTAAGCACATTGGAATTCTTGTGCATTTCTCCAACTCAAGAATAGTAAAAGTTTTTAAAAATGTAAAGAATCAACATAATACAAAATCTACACATAAAAACATGCACCAAAGAAATACATAAAACCTCTGTGTATAAATAAATAATCATTGACGTTGCACTTTGAAATGATCTGATTTCAGTTCAAATACTGCACACTGATCACATTTTGTGTTGCAGCAATGGTTACTTCTTGCCCTCTTAAACGTCTTGGGACAGGACTAACAGTGGCTGGAAGAAAAAAAAAAAAACACTCCTGTGTAGGTGAGCCAAGTGTGCACTCACGCTCACAGGCCTCCGATGTCTGGAGTTGTGGCCAGAATCCACCCACTGGAACAAGGGGTGAGCAGGGTGGTGTCTGTCCCTGACAACCCGCTACGCTTTCGCTCTGTGTGGATCTCTTTACGAAGGGGAGGCTGAACCTAATGATCATTTCTGCTCCTACAATCATACTGTGATGCCTGTTTGTGATGAAGCTTCCAACAAGACTTTCTGTAAAGCTGATGTCCAAGTCCACATTTCTTCAGAGCTCTAATGAAGTGGCGTCTCTGCTGGGCTCTTGTCGCAAATGTTGTTGTGTTCTCGTTCCAGCTGAGATAATCTGAGATCCACAGACCAAGAAACTTACGGCCACCTGTTCTCTCCAGAATGGCCCCTTTAATAGTGAGTTTTTCTTCTGTCTTGTCATATTTAGTTTCATTAGCATTGATGAAAATGTCTTGCTGTATATGTACACTGCTTTTGGATTTTCTTTTCTTTCCTTAGAGTTTTCCCTTTCTCTTTTATTTGTAGTTTCCTTGCGTCCCGGTTCTCATCCAGTGTCTAGTCACATTCCCTCAGCCAGTTTGTTTCCTTCCACAGCTGCTCTCCGTCTCCTGATTTTTCTCCGCCTGCCCTCGGCCTCAGCTGTTTCCTTTTCTGCCTCTGATTAGTTTGTCTGGCTCCGTTATCTGTATTTGAGCTCCAGGATCCTCTGTTACAGTGTCTCTTCACTTCTTTGTTCCAACTCCTGCATTCCTCCAATACAGCCTTAGATTTTCACTGCAGTTTTGCCCTTTGCACTTGGCTGCTTTAAACGACAAACGTGACAGGTTCAAAGTAGTGATAAACTGAAGCTTTCCATCCAATTCGTACATTCCTGAAACCAGTCACTGACCTTAAATACATGAATGATATTTATGAAGCCAATACATACAGCTGAATGTATTCTAAATCTCTCATTGGTATGCAATAACTGGATCAAAAGGTAAACTGGAACATCAAAAGCTATTTTTTTTGGGCTGTGACATATCAGTCGTTTTTTCTTCTAAATACCTTCCTGAATAGAACCAGGTGTTTGGAGGTTTAAAAAATTGTGTTGGCATGAATGCCAATGATACTAATCAGGAAAAGAGATTTGAGGCGTCGCAATAGTAGTGTATATTTTAACATAGCTGTACACGGTTCTCTGTGTGTTTATGTGTTTGAATCAGAAGTGGGGTGAAAAAAAAAACCCCGTCCTGGATGGATGTTTAAAAATGCGACATAAATCTTGAGAAATTTCTTAGCTGAATTAAAATGCACACACATACGTGGCACTCGTTACTTATCAGCTAAATCCATTTCTCCGTCAGCTATCTATCACGCTCTTTTCTGTCAGTGATATTTCCTCAGACTGACGTGTTTGATCTCTGACGTCACTTATTGCACAGATCAATCTAGTAGGGCTTGGTAAGATCTGATATGGAGAGGCAGAAATACTCAAACATAACTCTTTCACTAAAGTGAAAGAATAGGCTTTTTGGACATGGAAACATACTTATCCTTCTAACTACCCTTTTCCTTCACCATTCACCTGACAAATTCACCTTTCATTACTTGACTGATTTATTTCCGCGTTGTGTAGAGCGAGTGCACAAGACACACAATAGCATATCGTGCCCATCAAACTGGCAGATGTCTGCGGTTTCTCTTTGCTTACAGATATTAACTATGTGTCCTCCATAAAACTTTAATCGATAGGGTAGAGGGCTCTCCTGGAGTTCCCATCAGTGCAGTTGTGTCTATGCATGCATCGACAAATGAGTAAAAGAACGTAGGTAAAGAGCAAATGTCATTAGTTTATAGCTGGAGTCAGAGGAGTGAAGGTGCCATTGATCATAGATGCTATGCATTCATATCTGGGTGTGTGTAGAGGGGGATAAAAACAAAGAGGGAGGAAGGGGCACACCAACATCATCAAGACAGATTCTTCATTAGCTTGAGTGCTTCTTTGACAACATAATGGCCGTCACCCGGACAACAGGGTCACCGTCGTTGCGAACGCACAGCACAACTGCTGTTGTCAATCAAGAAAATGTACTGCCGAAGTCCTGCGCGACACAAACGTGGTGAGCCTGAGCGGGACAACGCCGTGGCGTGTGAGAGGTTTTTAAACCAAATCAATAATGAACAAAGTGAGGACAGGAAATGAAAGCAAGCGCTCAAACATGCGGTTGGACGAGATTCACTGGAGGGGAATGGCAACAATAAAACCGAGAGAGACGGTGGAGTGGAGGAGGCGTCCTGTGGGAGTTATTTACAAGAAAACGCAGTTACAGTGAAACCATACTCTCCCAAAATGCATCTTAGAGGAAAACTTATCTGCCCTCTTATAAACCGATGGATAACCACTGGAGTGCTTTGGATAACCGACATGTGCAACTATATATATATATATATATATCTACTGTTGCAAACCCTACTTGTCCATGTATGAGTGTTTTTGCAGAATGCATTCTTAAATGGGATAATAGCAGAATAAGAATAAAATGAAATGTAAACATCTGGAAAAATATTCCAAGATTGCATGATCTTGGAATATTTTGATCAGATGACAGTGTTACATGAATTTGAGTGGGTCTTCATACATTTTTAGCCAGTGATCATCCACGTTTCCTACAACAGAAATATTTACCACCAAAAGAAACATCTAGATACCATTTTTAGTCAGTTGTGTTGTGCGTATGCTCGTTTTAGTAAAGTGTTTTAATAGTGATCTTAAAGGCTGCAGTTCAGTTCATACTGATGAGCTGATACCATCAAACTAAAAAAAAAAAATCACTGGATAACATTTTTCTTTGTTTCGTAGTTTTATTTGTTGACAAATTAGCCTTGTTTTCCTAAGCCAACAAGCCAAGAGACGTAAAGCTGAGTGTGTTTTCGTCTCAAAGTCTATCAGTGCAGCAGGCAGCGTCCCACCGGTGCTAAAATCTATATTTCAAGAGCTGCAGAGCTTCTGTAGAGTTCTGCCTGCTGCTTTGAAGACCAAGATGGAGGTGGTGGGGGGGGGGGGGGACTAAAAAGGGCGATGGTGTTGGAGAGTGAAAGAGCTGATGTTAGAAATAGAGGCCAACGACTGCAGGAAGAGAGATGGACTGCTGAAATGCTATAACAAACAGAGCAGGAAGGGAAAGACAGTAGGAAACTGAACTAATCATCATTCAGGCAGTTATGGCGAAACTATAATCCCAGATCCAATGTTGAAAGCAAAAACAAAATCACACTCCAAACGACGGCTGGTCTCGGACAGTGCTGTTCAGCGAATTAATTCATTAATTAGCAGACATTGTCAAATGTCTCCTTGACACATTTGACTAAAAGCCCTCCTCCGCTCACTCAGCACTGCATTACCTCAACAATGTTGCTCAACATTTGTACCTTCTGTCTGCTCTGTCTTAGAGTCTCATTCATTGGGCAAGTCGCCCTAATAATAATATGCTGGACTGGGCCAACCAGCAAAACAATTTACACTCCTGGGGTCAGGATCAGATGTAAGGAATGTAAAATCCCCACAGAAAATAGTGAACACTCTCTTGGCCAAAGTATTGGTATCAGTGATGGACAGTCTGGAAACCAGTGCTGACTCTACCAGATCCTTATTGGCAGTCGTGGAATCATAATATTGTTAAACCTATATCAGCATTCAAGTCACTTGAGGGACTTTCTTCTCTCGTCTTTTCAGCCTGAACTTAAGAAACAAAGAAGAAACAATGCCGTCTTTGTACTTTGCAACATGTCATTTCTCGAACTGTCAAACTCCCATCTGATCCAAAGCTTGTTTTGATCCCAGGTACGTGTACTTTAGACCAAATACTACAAATGATACACTTGAAATGCAGACACACAAGGTTAGCTATTGATCCTTTGCGTCTATGTCACTTAATCGTGAGGCGATTTGACGGACGTTGGAAGTGGTAGACAGGAGTATTAAATAGAGAAATGGCGATTGTTTTCCCAAGTTATTTTTGCTGATATGGCTTCTACCTGTTCATGTTAAGCACACCTAGTAGGGACTCAAAGGCAGGGGTATTTACAGAAGTTGGAAATAGCTAAGAAACCGAGCCATTCTGACATGTTCAATTTGAACAAATCACCAACTTTGTCTTAATTCATGCCACATGATTCATACCAATATGTCAAATACAGAATCCTCTCTAACACTGGAGAAGACTTAAAAGCGTACAAAAGTCTAGGTGTTTATCAGTTGTTTATTTTGTTGGAGGCTACATGATGGCGCGTCTTCTCTCCGGTTACTGAAGATTAGACGCATACCTTCTCCATAATGTAATGTTTTATTGTATCTTACTAATAGTATATATGAAGTATATGGATGTTAATTTTATTACTTTGTAAAAAGGGCTGAAAATCTGCAGTCGTACCAAGGGCTGCCGGACCTTACGATCGACTGGTTTACAATAAAATGACAAGTTTGGTTTGCATCCCTGTCTGTTTGTCCAGCCGACCGCGCAGCACCCTACGACCATTTTTACTATGAAATTTAATTGAATAAAAGCGATATTAGGCTAGCACTGGTTTGTTTTTTGGAAAGCTTTATAGGAATGAGCACAGGTTGTTTTGATGTTCGTCATGGCGGAGTGGGCTGCTTTCTGAAGAGTGCGACAGCACATGGTCAATAGATTTACCCACAGACTAGTTAAGGCGTTGGGAAGGCTTGTCTGGTCAGTCACAGAATATTAACTTCCTGGGAAGAGTTGAGGACATTGTTTTCTGATTTTCGGAAGGTTGGGCACATTTGTATCATAGAAATAACAAAGAGAACTGTTTTTTCCCCCTCAAAACAACTGAAAAAAAGAGAAGAAACAGCCAATAAAGAGACTAACATCTCGGTAGTAAAGAGAGAGAGGGATTTTTAAAAACCAATCAAAGACACTTCTGAACCCCGTTTGTGTCTGTCAGATTAAAGCGTTTTCCGCATGTGCGTGGGTGCATTCATGTTGGGGTGTGCATGAGTGTGTGTGCACACATGCAGTAAGTCATATCCGAGTGGATTCTTATGCTCTGATACAGCGCAGCCTGGTTGCGTAGCAACAAAAGTACCCCATCCCTCCAGTCACACCCCCCCCCCTCCCTTTTCTTTCGCCTCTCCTCCGTGTGAGCGTCGGAACTGCAGCGTAACCTGAAAACATCCATACATCTTTCCGCGCACTCACCTAGGAGTGTGCCACCTTCCTTGCTGGCGAAACAACACGGCGCATGCGCACGGTTGTGTTTGTGCGGTTTCAGAGTCAAGACATCCGTACGCAGGAAGGAAGGAGGAGGAAGCAGTTGTGTGATTCTGTTGTGTTATGGGCAGTTTGGCAAAAAATAATAATAATAATAATAATAATAAATTAAGCTTCATCCCATGTTTGAATAATAATACTTCCCCACTAATAATCAGCCAAGACTTTAAAGTATTCTTATAATTTGGGTTTCTATTTCATCTTCTGGTATCATCTTTCCTTTCATCCATCTTTTCCCTCTCCAGTACACAACAGCCACAGCTAAAGTGGGAATTCTGCGTGTCTTGACAATCACATTACCTCCTTCAACCGCATCGTGCTCCCTCCCTTCTTCCCCTGTGGCCTAGTTAGGGAAATATGCATAACTCCTTCATTTACCGCTGCAGATGCACGAATGCGCCAGATAATTCACTGTACCAACAGACGCGGCGGAGCTGAGTTTCATTTCCCACTCGACTGCTGTGATAACCTCCCGATGTTGCACTCTCGCCTTTTGTCGCCGCGTTAGACGACGTGCTGATTTATTGGTGCGTGTCACACAAGTAGCCTGCAGGCGTCATCTCCACATTGAACAGTAATCATGACACAGTTCAAAACAGCCACACCGCCCCGCCCCCCCCCCCCCCCCCCCCCCCCCCCCCCCCCCCCCCCCCCCCCCCCCCCCCCCCCCCCCCCCCCCCCCCC
>CAEFZY010023704.1:0-46584 GCA_903066815.1 Brachyrhaphis roseni
GTTTCTTCCAGTTGCTACCGGTGTTGGGCCCTGGATTCTGCCCAAATCGTGCTGCCTGGTCGTTGGACTATTTTTGTTATCTGCCTAATTTGTTTATTATCATTAAATCACCATTATTTTCCATAACCTGGGTTTCCAAGCGTCTGCCTCACCACTACACCACAATTTCCTGACACTTTAATTGCCAAGGATTGAGAGCTTTGTCGCTATCAGTGCATAAAACAGGTTTAAAAAATTACATGAACCATACACACGAAAGACATAAAGCGACGCATAGCTTCTCATTTTTTTCTTTTACGAACTTACTTTGATTTTCATTCACTTGAATGGCCTAATAAATCTTTTAATGTATTTTTTCTTAACTTTAGATTTATGGGGGAATATTTAAAAATGTAGTAATAAGTGCAGGACTACTGATGAAGACTATCACCCTTTTCATGCCTGATCTTTCAATGGTTTACAAAGCAACTGTTTTAATTCTGATATTTTATGGAGGTGGTTTATTATTTTTTTATTTCACCAACAAATGTACTCTGACAGTAATGATTTATAGATTTATACTGCAGTATTTCAGAAAATGCATCTTTCGTGCACTGATCTGATCACTTTTTATTAGTAGGCTACTTTTGACAGATTTCTACGCCAAATAAGAAAAATCTAATTTGTATTTGAGTTGCAAAGGATCCATTTTCAAGTGTCTCACCCAGGGTTTGCCTCTGATGACCCTGAAGCAAAGATGAAAGCTGCTGTTAACAGCAAAGCTGTAGCAAATACCAGTGAAGAGAAATATTGGCTTCAGAAATGTTTTAAATAGATTTTAATGCAACATCACCAGCTGTAAAATACGTTGATGTGGTATTCGGCGTGTATCACTGTAAATAGTTATGTGATTTTCTAGGACAGTGGATTTGATAAAAAAACAAACAAACATGTAAATAAAGAGGAAACAAGAAAATAAAAAAATGCATTTGCTCTAAAGATGCTTGTGCCTCATGTGAAGTCAGCAGAGGCATGAGTGTGGAAGTTTTGTAGATTTATTTAAATTAAAACATATAAAAAACTAAACACCTACTGATGTTTAGTAGGTGACCTTCTAAACATCAAACAAATCCAATTGATTTTGCATAAAAGTGCAAATTAGTAGCTGAAAAACCTTCTTTTCCACACGAGAACACAATAAAAAAAAATTCTCTTTGTGTTTACTTTTTATAAACAAAGCAAAATGAAACCTTGCTCTCAAGTTGCATAACAGCCAGTTCATAAACTAATAACATCAGACTGAGAAAATGTTACCTCTGTATTGGAGGATGGATAGCGTTCAAAAACAGATCTCCATCAAGGAGGCTGTTCTACTAACGTGCCGTAAATATCTATTTACAGCACGTTATTCATCAGCCTAAGTCCATTTGATATCAGCAAGCTGCGAAGCTCAAATCCACACTGGCTCATTTACTGTCATTACCTTAAACTCAATCAGACTGTTTAAGTGGTTATTGTAATTTAGCTGAGTACTCCTGCGGGTGTCTTTAGGGCTGATGGGAAACGTTTCTTTCTCCTGCTGCGTGAGAAATGTTCTCCCTGTTTTTTTATTCTTTCTTAATTAGGCTCCTCAGAAGCGCAACCCAGTTGAGCACGCTGAGATAATTGAGCGCAATGGGAGGACATTAATTTCATAGAGCATCTGTTCGTGGAACCCGACTAAATATTTGGACATCCTCTCTGTCCCCTGTATGTGTAATTCAAACAAAGGTGGAAATTTGTTGTTTATATCTGTTTGTTGTGTTGTCGTTTATTTTTCTACATAAATCTGAATGTCTTGTGCAGTTTGGGAAAAAAAAAACCTGAACAAACGCTACACAGTGGGGTTTTTAATAAGAAAGCAGTATCTCTCTCTCTCTTATCAATCCTTTACGTTAAGAATCGTTTCATATTTTATTATTAATAAATACATTACATAAAGCATTTTAACATTTCTTTAAGTTTTTATCTTTGTTTTTTGGTCCAGTTATTACTCAGTTGTTTTAGTTTTTATCACTTTCCTAATTTCCTGGAAAGTTGGTCCTACTGAAAATGAATCTTATTTTATTTAATTTGTTTATTACCAATACAGTTTGTTTTATCTTGCTTTTTGTCTTTTCAACATTCTTAATTTCACTAGTTTTTGCAAAGAGTCAAACACAGAAAGTCAAATTGAGATACATATTCATCCTTTCTGCTGTTGCTCTAAAACCTTTCGTCGTCTGCGATTGGATTTGACCTCAAGCAGTTAAAACGGGAGAAAATACATAGTTGTGTTGTATTTATCGACTGGGGAAAAAAATCAGTTCAAATATTAAATAAACAAATACCAACATCAGTGTGCATTTTTCACACCCTGCTGTTCATATTCTCTCAGGGCGAGAAAAGTAATTTGCTGAGGATTAGCAATAACAGCTCTGGTCGAGGAAGCAAAAATCTATGAAAAAAAATAAAGCGGTTTTATTATACAATCATTACAATTAGATTTATATAGTTATAACACAAATTAAAACCTATATTAATGTTTTTGGATGTATCAGAATAAGAAAATGAACAGGAAGAAGGTAAAGTTAAGAATGCAATGTTCCTCCAATCCCACAGACATAACTTAGAGACCAGGAAAGCATTAAATAGCAGATAAAGCTGAGTAAACACACACATCTTTTCTGATGCACCTCCATTTGTTATGAGACCAGATTTTATATATTTGTGCAGAAAAGAACGTACTGCAGTCTGCCTGCCTCAAGAAAGCAACCCTATTAACTTTGTAAGTAGTAAAACATCACATAATGGTAAAGGACCGTTAGACCGTCGGTTCTCGAAACCACACACACAAAAAAACCCTCTGTCAATATGACCCCGCTGGACAGTACACACAGTACAAAACAATGTGGGGTCGAATGACCCCGTCTCTTAAGACCATGAGACGATTCAGCTTAAAGTTACCTTCTATTTAATGAGTTAATCTATTAAACTGTGATTTTTCCATTAGGGACGTGAATTCCCCTTCATCTTTGAGCTTGTAGATTCAGATTTAAAACAAAAAGTGAACCTTAAAGTATTTTGTTGTGGGGTCATACAAAGAAACGCCCACCTGGCAGCAAACTTATATTAATTTGATGTGTTCAGTGTTGTCCCTAATGACCAGTCACTACTGATCAAGATTCTGTGAACTTCAGTCAATCACTTTAATTTTCAGTCATGGTGCTTTCAGGGTATTCTTGTATTTTGGATTCTGATCACTGTCATTGATACCTGCGTGTTTAATGTCATTTCCCTGCCAATCTCTTTATTTCTCTCTATCTCACTGCTTTTCCCTGCAGCTGCAGTCTGTTAGCTGCCTCTCTCCTGTTTAGCATTTTAGCAATCGGCCCTGCCTGGCATTTAAGCCTCTCTATTGAGCCATCCCCTTGCCAGATCCTTCCTCTGTCAAACCTATTGTTGCTCCTGTTGTTCTGCTGTCTTGTGGTCTAAATTCGCTTTGTGCTTCATGTCTTGCCTGGTGTTGTATTAGCTTTGGTTCTTTATTGCCTTTGTTGGACCATTCTTGTTTCTTGGCACTTAGTTTATGAAAATAAAGCTTTCTATGATTCTTGCATTAACTCCTATACGTTAATGAGAAACTCTTGACTTTGAAGGTTTTTGAAGTACAAAAAGTTTTTCTGGTTTATCTCCATATTTCAAAGGTTTACCAAAGAACATCAAATCATTTCAAGTTCTCAGGACTTTTGTTCGCAAATACATTGAGTTTATTTACGCCTGCCGATTTACAGAAAAAAACTAATCACAACAGAGAGATGAATTAAATATACTTGATGGTTCAGCATTTCATTGTTCTCTTTTCTTTCTGCAGCTCAGTGTGGAAAGCTGCACCTCACCTCCTGGGTCAGATCCTGACGGATAGTGACTCATTCTCATCTTATCGGTGCTTAGAGTTGTTCAGCCACCTGCTTTGTGAGCGGCTCTCGCTGGGGTTTTAATCTTTGAGCCACTTTGTTATCTCTTTGGCTGCATTACGCGATGCTCAATAACGCTTGAAATACAGAGATCCTCACCAGATTGTGTCTGGGCTGTTGGAAGAAGTTCCTCTTGAGGACATTTTCAATCTATTCTGTATTCATGCGTGCTTTTTGCCGGAGCCATTGGAGAATGCACAGCCTTGAATGAAAATCAACCTCACAGATAAGCTTTGTCAGGATTCTACAGCGTGAGTCCAACGCCAGTCTGATGGTAGATGTCACCTTTCCTTCTCCATATTCCAAACATTCAGAAAGAAGACATACATTTTTCACCAGCTTACCATTGTCTGTTTTTTTTTTTCCTTCTTGCAGAATTTCACTAAGTGCTAGATTTTGTTTCAATTACAAGTGGGCATAAAAAAAATAATACAATTTTACAATTGCGGCGTGTCCATTGACTAAGAAATGCAATTAAAATCACATCTGAATATGTTTGTTCATGTAATAAATCATAAAAAAAAAAAAACAAAACACATCGCATCATGATTTTCCAACTACTTCTTATCGTTGTGGTCTCTTCTTTGTGGTTTGTACCAGGAGTAAAACCCAGTTCTGACTTGTGTGTTGCAAAAAAAGTTTTGCGAAATAAACCAATTTTGTTGTGATATACAAACCACCTAGCGCCAGCTTTTTATCAAAAAACGTGTTTAGCAGGGCTCATACTCACTTCCAGTCAAAGCTGGGCAAGTTTGGACCTGTAGAGTTCTCCTCAAGCTTGCTGGGTAGTTGTGAACATCCTGAAGTGTTTCTGACAACTGAATCTGTGGTCCTAAAGTTATTGATGATGTATAAATTTATGCTTTCAGAGATAATATTCTTAGGTTACACAGGAGGCCCAATTGTTTTGCAAAGGTAGTTCTACATTGTTCTAACTACGTTAGCAACTTCTTTTTAGACTCCTGTTCTTCCAAACCAGAAAAGGGATTAGACCAGAGGATACTAACTTATACTTATCTACCAACCCTGAATAGGAGCATCTAGTTTATTTACTTTGGATCAACATTATTAGCTTTTTCTTCTCTTTCCTTTGTTTTGTTATTTTGTTTGTATTTCCTTTTAAATACTGTGAAGCACTTTGTGTTGCCTTGTTGCTGAAAATGTGCTATATAAATGAAATTACCTTTACCTTCTCCAGTGGTATCCATTGCTATCAAATGGCAAGAAGTCTTTTAAAGTGATAGTGATTTCAGCTGGACATTTTCATTGCTTCATCCGTGCTTCTAACTGCAGTGTAACGAACGAAGGGTTCCTTGAGCAAAATATACGTCTGCTCAGTCTGCATATTATCCTAAACTCATGGGAAAGTTGGGGGCGGTACACGGTTATTCCACTGCGGACTCAGTCTTAACACTTTGTTTCCATCTGGTCTAGTTCCTGACCAAAGGCACTCAGGCCCGAGACGATATCGCCACTGAGGCCTATGAAGAGGAGCTGGACATGGGAAGATCTGGCTCTTACCTGAACAGCAGCATCACATCTGCCTGGAGCGAGCACAGCTTGGACCCAGAGGACATACGGGTGGCGCAGCTTTTAAAATCCTGACCAGAAATGAAACTTGATTTTCAATGCTTTTAAAAAAAGATGTGATTTTCATTAAGCTCTGGATTTCATTCAGAAGTCATTTTGAAATATTCCTTTTAGAGTTTCATCTAATCGTATAGGTGCATAAATGTAACAGGACATTAACACAATTCTCTTACAGGAAGAGCTGAAGAAGCTGTATGCCCAGCTGGAGGTCCACAAAAGGAAGAAGATGCTCGCCAACAATCCTCACCTTCAAAAGAAGCGCAACTCAAAGAAAGGCCTGGGTCGCACCCTGATGAAGCGGATAACAGAGATCCCGGAGAGCATGCACTTACACCGCCAGTGCAGCCGAGACGACGGCAGTGAGCATGGCAGCAACCGGGGAACCCTGAGGAGAAACCAGCTGGAGGCGAGTCATCAAGGTACATTCACAGATACAAATCTGGAGGTAGGTTAGCGGCAGGATGGAGGAAACACAACCTGGTTTTCAATTAATATCATGGTTTTAAACTTGATTTAACTTCATATCTGTCAGGAAAGAAGATAAAAAACTATATTAAATGCTCTTTAATTTCTTTGAGTTATGTTCAGTAATCTTCTGGAAATGAAACACCATTTTCTGGAAACTTTTCAAAGCTTAAAGTTGATGCAGTTCTGGTAGTCAATTTACACACAATCATCAGCATGAATGTCATATTAATAAATAAACGGTTCTTAGTGACTTCAACATTCAATGATTTTTATCCAGTACTAAGCTAGTTTTCATCCGAGTTACGTGTATTTTTAGAGCTAGTCATTGTTTCATAGTTTCAACCATCGTCTTACCCACACTTTCACCTTCAGATGTCAGAAAATTGATCAGGTTCAGGAAGAAGCAAAGAACCACAAAAGCTCAATGGAGATCATTAACTGGAAGATGCTGGGATACCAGTGTTACTGTCGTAAGGGGAGCTACAAAGAACGAAGCCCCTCCTGCAAACTTTACACGTTAAAACATAAAAGAAACACCTGTAAAATATGAACAAACTTTATGGATGAATGTTCTATAGCCAGAGACCAAATTAAGCTATCTGGAAAGTGTTGGTAGCGTCACGCTAAGAGTTTACCTTATCACAACTTAACTTATATTGGTGAATTGCACAAAATGGATGATATAAAGCAGGACTACCTTCAGTTTCTTTAAGGTAATTTAGTCAACACTTAGGTCAGCAGGAGCAAACACACTTTGCTTTAATTAAGAAGGCTAAAGTGAAAGTTTCTGAACTATTCCTGGCCTCAAGACTTTGGAAACTGTATGGACTCTGCTTAGAAGTTACCCATTTGGCTCAAAACCAAACATTTTAACTAATCTCTATCATTTCTGATAAGATTTGTTAAATTTCCAAAAGCTGAATTAATATGTTCTTCACACACTGACCTGGTAAAACTGGATACTGATAAACCCTAAATGACAGCATAAAAATGTGAATATCACATAGTTTATGCTTTCTGTTTTGTTACATGGATCCTTACAATGATGAGGGAAGTGGGTTTTTTGTCTGCAACAAAGGAAAATAATGACAGACAGTGAGTCTAAGCGGCTTTGAAGAACGATAGGTTCAAAAAGTACAGCCTGCTTAATTTGACATCAAAGAATGTGACGCTCTACGCTACTTTTCTTCAGGAAAACTTCAAGACGATTCCCTGAAGAACAAACTCACCGGTCTGACGAAGTCGCTCAGCTTTGACCATGTTTGTGAGCAGGATGCAGAAACAGCGAGCCAAACCGGCTCGGTTCCAGGAGACAAAATGAGTCCCGTTGGAAGTGGCGGAGACGGCTCTCTCCTGGGTTCCCTCATCGGCCGCAGACACACCAAGAAGCAGCTGGAACCGGCCAGCACTCTGCCGAGGCTGGAGCCGGCCGAGTCCACAGAGTCCGTCCCGCTCTTCTGGAAGTCGGCCAGCGCCCACAACCTCACTCACGAGAAGAAACCCATCCACCTGCGGACCTCCATCATGCAGAAGTCACTGAGCGTCATTACGAGCGCCAAGGAGAAGATGCCGGGACTTTCTAGCAAGACGCAAAGTGTGGAAGATGCCAGTAAGAAAGGCCAGAAGGGGCCAGAGGAGAGGACTCTGTCAGAAGTGGATGAGACGCCCGAACATTTCCCCAAAATGATCATCAGCCAATCGGTGGAGTACTCTAAGACTCCTATGAAGATGGGAATCATGAAACAACAGGTAAATTTGTGCATATGTGCAGGTAACTGATGCATGTTGAACTGAGCCACGTTTTGTCACAAAGCTCAGTAAATTTTATTTGAACTTTCTGTGATAGACCTCCTTTCTTTTTGTCTTTCTGCTTTGTTTGGCTGTGAAAAGACTATAAATGTGTCTGAATGAATTTAGCTCTAAATCATGATCTCTTCAAGATAACAGTTGTGTGTTTGAATATTATCTTAATATTCAAGTCGAATAATTTTTTCTTTGCATGCTGCCACATTACAAGGGGAAAAGAATTAAAATATTTAATTTGAAGAGGTACTCATCGAGTGCAGAGAAAGTATTAAGTAACAAGTAAATATTAGGTTTATTTAATGGCTACTTTTATCAATACATTCTTCCACAACCGCCACCTTGTGGACATTCATGATCTTGATGTGGTCCGGAATAAAAATTAGTTTGACATCTTTGAAAGATTTATTTATTTATTTATTTATTTAATTGGCCCTCAAGTCCTTTTGACTTGATGATTTTGGCCCATGTGACAAAAAGTTTATTCACCCCTGGTTTAGAGCCCGACATTTTCCTTACAGCTACGTGGGGACGACTTTTTTCAATAGGTAGCATATCTGAAAGATGTGGGTTTGATTCCAGTGTCTTCCTCATATGTTGCACTCTAGGCAAGGCACTTAACCCTCAGTTCCCTTGACTTGTGTATTAGTATATAAATGTGTGTGAGTTTGGGTACAATTGGATAAATGTGGCTCTACAAAGGGCTTTGAATGGTCAGTATTGCTTCAGAAGCACTTTAGTCAAGTCATTTTATCTCTATAGCACATTTCAAAACAAGACAGTTTAAAGTGTACTACGTAATAAAAATAATCACAAGTTGTAAAATAGGTAATAAACATTATATTTTTTCAAATTATCAAAATCATCAATACACCAATCGCCAAATCGAATTCTAGCTCTAAGCTCAACAGTTTAAGAAACCAACTTCATTGTTTCCTCATCTTTGATTGTTTGTTTTTCAGGTGAGTGGCAGCCAGCCGTCCATTTGCTCTGAGACAGGGAGGAGTCTGTACGACGTGTCTGAGGTTTGTCCCTGGGAGCTGGATGAGGCCCAGACTCCTACCGAGGCAAAGACCCAGAAGCACGTGTCCATCGCTCCGGTAGAACCCGCCGCGGGCCGGAGAGGCAGCAGCAGCAGTTCGGGAACGGCTAAAGTCAGCCGGTCTCAGCAGAGACAGAAACCCGGGCAGTCTCCGTCCAACAGACGGCGCTCCAAGGATAAAGGAGGAGAAAGAGAGGACGGAAGGGAAGCGAGGAAGTCCCGGCCGCCCAAATCGCCTCTTCCTCTCAAGCCGGACGTGAGCCCCTGGGAGTTCAACGAACAGCCCATGGTGGGAGGAGAGTCTGACTCTATCTCTCCGGACAGGATCAGGAGGAAGAAAAGTGTCACCCCCACTGATGGGAAACCCAAAGGGCTCCACTCGGACCACTCCAAGTCCACAGGGAGCCTCCTCCAGCCCCCGTCTCTTATGGTAGAAATTTCCCCATGGGATTACGGAGGGCCACCTTCCCCCAAGCAGGAGAAGACCTGCAACAGTCCCACCACACACAAGAAGAAACGGAAGGGCTCCTCCTCGTCGAACCACAAATCCGACAAGGACCGAGCGAGGGAGAAGAGCAGGGAGAGGCGGAGCTCGTCCAGCAAGCCGCCGTCGGAGAGGAGACGGGTCAGCCAGTCGTCGGAGGGCGGGGGGCCGATGGAGCGGCGGAGGAGCTCGACCAGAGACGCCGAGGTTTTCTCCCGTGACGCCGAGCACTCGCACGCGCATGGCAGCCTGGCTCAGACTAAAAAATCCCCCGAAAAGAAGAAGGAGAAGTCTTTGCGCAGTAGTTACAAACCCACAGTTATAAGTGGCGCAAAAATGGTTGACGTTTGCCCCTGGGACTTCCCAGAGAAGGAGTCCGGGGAGAGGGTGTGATGACTGCTGGTACGACCTGATCTTTTTCTACTCGCTGGCTGAGAGCTTGCAGAACAAAGGGATGCTAAAAATATACCAGTGTATTTGGTAAAAGGTTTTTCTTTTCCCCCTTCATGTTGTCTTAGTGAAGAGGGTTTTGGGAGCCCTTTCCATAACGCAGCTCTGAATGCAACCTTGTCACTTTTAAGAGGTCATTTGTTTTCTCTGCACACCTGCTTGAGAGTTTGTATGTTTTATCACCTTTAAATACATCTTGAAAATTTTGTAAATGATTCACGCCTGCACTGGCCAGCCCAGCGGACGAATCCACCAGTGAGTTCTCTGCATGTTGAAGACGCACGAGGAACAAAATGATCAACTTCAGAAGAACGGAGAGGATGGGCTCAGATGCGCTGAGACGCAGGAGAAAAGCAGCTTGTCTTTGGGCTGAATGCATAATTAATGTCATGAAGACGATCTGTTTGATCAACCAATCGTGGGATTAACGAAGGTTTGCAGCACATCTAAATGTGGAAAGCTGTGTCTTTTGGCAAAGGTTCTCCATTGACAGTGCCTTGCAACAGTAGTCATATCCCTAAAAACTTTTTTACCATTTTTCATGTTACTATCACAAACTGATTCATTTGTACTAACCTTTCTTTATCAGTGTGTTTGCAAATCTTTAAAAAGTCTTAAATTCAAGTCTTGAATTAAATTAAGGGCTTAAAATGCCTTAAATTCATTTTAAAAGTAAGTTGGTCTTAAATATATTAATCACTGCTTTTTTTTCCCTCTCAAGACTTTTCCGTCAGGCAAAAGTTTGAGTCACACTCAGACATTTTCATTGCCTTCTGTGACTCAAGACAGTTGAGGCTATACTGCTAACTAGCTGCTAACATAACTCTTGCTAGCTAGCAAGCCTATTTGCATTTATCATGGATAAGTGCAAATTTGTTGGCTGTTGACTGGACACAGTTGAAACATTTCTGTGGAGATACAGGTCTTAAACTACATTCAAAATAGTCTTAGGTCTTAAGTTTGAGTTTTTGAAACCATCTGACACCAAGGTTTATTCTAATAAACCTAAATGAAAGACTGTCAGTATTTCAACCATTCATGTCCCTTCCACGTTAAAAACATGTCTTACTTTATGTTGGTCTGTCATGTAGTGTTACAAAGGCATCTCCAACTCCAAGCCTACCTTCTGCTGCACATCTGTGCCACTGCTGCAACTACTCAATAAAGACAGAGTGTGAAGAAATCCCATCTACAGTTTGTCCTGATCGACACACAGTGGCGAGTGTGAATATCCCACCAGCCTCAAGTTCAAACATGTAGAATCCAGATAATTAGACGCATTAAAGTTTATGACAACATCTGAAAATGATCAAGGGGAATGATTACTTTTGCAAAGCTCTGTGAATTATTATTTTATTTTCAGCTTTATTTATTTATTTATTTTTTACAAAAGCCATCGCATGTGGTAAAACTATCCAGCATCAAATAATTAAATGTCTACTGGTGAACTTGTTCTCAAATATGACAGTGGGAGTTTCGATGTTGTTGCGTCCGGTATTTGTCCACTTATAAAGCACTCGATGCTGTTTGAAATGGCGTGCATTTCTGTGTCAGAGTCCGCATTTCATATGGCATGCCGTTCACAGTCGAGCAGTGCTGAGGTTGGTATTTATTTGGTGTTTACTCTACTCTCCTGGCTGGGGTGACATATTTTTACATGGATAAGGAGACGCTCTATCATTGGCTGTAGTTTTTTTCTACACATGCAGTGAAAAACAAAAGGACCAAATCTGAATCTGCCTATCGCAGATGTTGTGAATAATACATCTCATCCCCTCCTTAGCACATTTCATCTGCCTGGATGCACCTCTCTTCAAAACTGCACACATATTCAGTCGCTAAGATCCCTTCGCATGACTATTTTTTTCTTCCAACAGAGAGTAATTAATCATTTTGGCATCGTCTCCAACATAAACAACAACAGTCAGCCTCTCCGTCCTGCGATCAGCCACCCACCGCTGACAACTCATGCCACTGTGTCAAACACAGCACTCAGCTCAGCTTCAGGACGGTTGTGTGTCCATGGCAGCGAGAATATGGCCCCATAAGTTCCCTGGAAGCATAAAATAATCATTGCATATCTTATAAAATACTTAAAAGGATACTTTCAAGCACATTTATTTAAATTTTAGCTGTATTTATCAAGCACTTTGATGTGTAACATGAACGGCTTCATAATCAGAGGCCTTTTTTTGTAACGGAATGCCATCGTTTGCCCACTACACGTTATTTAATGCTTGTTTATGCAGTATATTGTTACTCCAGCAGCTTAAAAATGGTTGTGCCATCCACACGCGGATATTTGTACAGTGTATTCTTATTGTGTTGCATGTACATAAAGTAAATAATGGTCTCAATTTCAAATTAAATATTTCTAGAAAAGCCAACTTGCAGCAACTTTTCAGTTCTTTTCAGGTCTGCAATAGTAAAACATCTGTAGTTAGCCATCGTTCGGATGTGACTTTCTCCATCACAAACTCTAAATTAAAACAACTGTCGCTCGCCAGAGTTAAAAATATATATCTCAGTGCAAAACTACAATTTCTGTGTTTGTCCATGCTCAAGCAGGACAAACACAGAAATTATATAAAACAATTATTTAAATTGTTTTATATAAATTCTACTAAATCTACTAAATTGGAATTGTCATTACAACACTGCCACCGTGTGGCGTACCAGGTTTATTGCATGTTGTTTACTTGCAAGTTCCCTCTTGCCAAAACTGCAAGTCCTTTGAATACTCATTTTTATAATGTTGTAAGTTAAAAGTCGGAATTTCCTAATTTGTTAAAGGGACAGAACTCTACTGTAAAAATGATGGGGCGCTTTACCAAAGATAAGTTTAGTTATCACATTGATTTATGAGGTTCTTTTTAAACACGTTGGTTATGAAGTAAAAGTGGTGTTTGCATATTAAAAAAGAACTTATTTAAATAATTCAGTTAAAAAAAAGAAAAGCTAATTTATTTTTAGGTGCAAAAAGTGATAGGACTTTATTTCAAGCAGCAAGACAGAGTAACAGAAAAAGCAGCAAACATTTTACTACCGTTGATGCAAGAGGCGGCCATATTGAAATGTGAAGTCCAGGTTGTAAGTCATAACTGGGAGTAGTAAGAGTTGCTCCTGGTTAGAGCATTCCAGTTGACTTTTCTGACTTGGAAGGCGGAATTTCCCAGTTCCGAGTGCGATTGGAACTGGAAAATTCAGCATAGAGGACGGGGCGGAGCTGGACAAAGAAACTGAGCTAATTAAAAGCTAAAGAGGAACAGCTGAGCCTGAATGTAACCGATTAATCAAAACAGGGGAGCAAAATAAGGATTTAAAGTCACTGTAAACCTAACAGGAAAAAAAATATCACAAATTTAAGAGAATAAAACCCAGACAGACGAGCAAAAATAGTAAGATTATCATTGACGTCCACACTCCAGTCCGCTAGGTGGCGGTGCAGCTTAGGTTCTTCTTTTCTATCATGGCGGCTCGCAAGCAACTTTGAGGTGCATACCGCCACCTACTGTAGACGAGTGTGTAGCAACATTACTCTACATGTATCATTGTATCTATTTTTAAAATTTTGCATGCACCTTAGGTTGGTTGCCAACCGCCAATAAAAGCCAAAAGAAGAAGAAACACAAGAATGACTTAGAAAGTGAACATAAGTAAACACCCAGCTAATTACCAGAATAGTCACACGGCAGAAAAGCGAAACCCAAACACCAGAGGATTGTGACAGTGTTCGTTTTTAAAAGCATTTTTTAATACAGACATGTCATGTCCAACATGTTCTGGCCTGTGCAATTATGGTGAAAACTGCTGACTTCACATTTGTCACAGTCACTGGTTCTCTGTACAAGCGGGGTGAGTCACAGAGAATGCTGTACAAAAGCATACTAATGGGGAATAAAAACGTGTGGAAAGATAACTGAAGGAAAAGACAACTGAAGAGTTTGGGAAAGATTCCCAAGGCATGAACTGCATCCAGGACAGGAGCTACAGCTGTTTCATTCCTCGCATGAAACCAGGCCTGAAAAAGACAACACTACTCTGCTGCACCTGAACGCACAGAGTGAAGGACAGGGTAACATCAGTCACTGTGGACAGCTTCCAAGAATAAAACCTTCCTCACCTTGTGGAGAGACCCACGATTAGATTAGAGTGCTACAAAAATGGCTCCCTCTAGTGGTATGATTCTCACGGTGCTGTTTTAATGGTTAAAAGAAAAAAAGACCGCAAAAGCAAAGGTGGATTGAGTGGAGACGTGGTTTAGAAAACTAATTCAGCAAAAGTGAAAAAGTATTTGAGTGCTGCTACTGCTCTGATTTAGTTTGTGGAAATGACATAAACAGAGAAAATATAAAATTATGTGGAGGTACTGGTACTTTAGTAAGATTTTTTTCTTTAAAAAAAATAGTAAAGAGACACCTATAATAAAAAGTAGTTTGTGTAACTGCCTCTTCAATATATGCAAAAAGGGATATAGATGAAAATAAAGAAAAATGAAGCAAAAAAACTAATCCAAACTTTACTGTATTTTTTAATCAGTTATCTAATGACAGAATGTATCATCAGATCTTAAGTATGGCCAGTTTCCTTAAATTCCCACCTGATTTTGGTTGAACTTACAGCTAAAGACATAAAAATAAAACATAAATTTATTTGTATGCCACATTTAGCAACAAGTTCAACGTGCTTTGCATCATGAAAACAAAAAATAATAATAAAATGTCATAAAAACAACACACAGTCACAAATCGAGAAACTAACATTCCATTTTGTTAAGCACCATAATCAAAATCATCAATGCGTCACAACACCTGTTGGTCCATGTTTCCATTCATCATGGTTCAAAAGAACTCGAGCTTCGAGCCTTGATTTAACATGTTCTAGATGTGCCTCTATTCCAGAACAGCTGATCCAAATGATTGTTTGACCTCTTCTGCAGGAGTCTGTTGGTCACCCACAGATTCAATCCAGGTGTGGCAGAAGGGAAACACCTAAAACATGCAGGGCAGGAGGCGAGAAACACTGATTTAAAGGAACTCAGTCTTCTGCCCAAAGCCCTCTTGAAAAGAAAATGAGATCCAGATCTCAAAGGGGTTTACCTGGTTAAATAAATGAAAAAAAAAACAAAAAAAAAACTATCAGTATCACAACAAACCAGGCAATGAGTAGGCCGTATTCAAATTCCAGTTTAAGCGCAGTTTGCTCATTGAATCTGTAGCTCCATAAATCCCCTTCATTGCTCCTGGTGCCTCGTTGTTATTCCAATGTTTCATTCAAATTGACTAAGATGTCCAAGAACTAGAAAAAGCGAATTTTCTCCTCTATGTCGGGAGCATAGTTTGAATATTGAGTATCGTGACTTTACAACACCTCCATAGAGGTGACGCCATCCTTCAGCCAGCGGACATTAGCTGAGCTGCGCCTCGGCAGCCTCCGCCCCTATCCGGCCCAGCCCGGTCCGGTCCGGTCCGGTCCTGCCCATCTCGACTGCTGCTCACGCCACGCGTGACACATCACGGCACACAGCAGCGACACATCAGGACGCAAAGGAGCCAGTTTTCCCCCACAGCCGCTTCACAGCAGGGATCCGTGCGCACAATATGGGCAACGTGCAGGTAGTAATCTTCTTTTAATCCCCCAACTTGTTCTGTTAATTTACGCACCTGAGTTATAATCCACTTAAAGCGATCGCTTTGAGGAGTAACATTTTAGATTTTTTTTAATAGTTTATTTAGAAAATAGAATTTGATCAGTTTTACGAATAAAAATACAAACCAGAAACCTAAATTTCACTTTTTAAAAAAAATCGGCTTTGTCATTTCCTCCAGACAACTAGTCTCAGTGGAAACCGCATGAAAGGCAAGTGCGCAGTAAATAGGGAGTGTGCTCTGCCAGAAGCGGATACATCAGGGAATTTCAGATCAATAAGGCTGCATTGTGTTGACTAGAGGGAGGAAGAGGAGAGCAGAGGAAGAGGAGGCTGCTGCTGCTGCTGCTGGCCCGTGACTCAGCACAGGCTGCAGCACCCTGCTCCCGAGGGAGAGACTACTTCCTGGATGCAACACCATAACAAATCCTCTGCAGCGTCTCCTTTTAACTGTAGTCACTTTGTGATTCTTTTTTTTGCAAATAAATATTTCAATAATCTGTCTCTGTTTTCTCCCCTCAGCCCACCTTGGTCCCATTTGAGGACTTCGACGTTACGACTGACATCAAAGACATTAGAAAAGCATGTAAAGGTTTAGGTAAGTACACAGAAACAAAAAAAAAAATTAAATCTTTAGGAACATTGTTAGAAAATCCTTTGAAAACTGGTACGTTCCTAAAGGGGCAATGCTATATAAAAGCAACTTTTTTATAGCTTTATATCATGTTATATTTTTATTCCTTCGTCAAAAACAGTATTGCCTCGACTCTTTCGTGCATGTTTGAGAAATTATTCATCTCCCCTGGATGCAGAAGACGAGTGGTGTAACCAAGCGCTGCCTTCTCCATCAGCTCCTTCAGACTAGCCAGCAGCAATTAGCAAACACCTGGTGGAAATGAGCATCTGCTGAGCTCATCAGAGGAGCTGCTTCTCAGTGAAACGCTGGTAAAAAAAAAACCGATGTAAGCGGCTTAACAGAGGAACGTTGTTGTTGTGACAACGTTCTGAAGGTGGAGCGTCAGACAGAGCAGGTGCTTCTTAAAGAGACAGAGACCTGAAGTCACGTTTGATATTCACAACATTTTTTTTTGTTTAATAACAACTGAAGGCAACATAGTTTCTTGATTGTGCTGCAAAATAGCACGTCGTGCCTGGAAAATCCATAACACCGCCCCTTTAATGAAGAGCCTAAAGTGAGTTTAGTTGCGTGGGAGACGCTCTAGTTTCTAATTTCTGTGTTGCTTCATGTTTTCCAGGCACAGATGAGGAAGCTATCATCCAGATCCTGGCCAACCGCTCTGCGGCTCAGCGTCTGGAGATCAAACAGGCCTACTTTGAAAAGTATGACGACGTGAGTGCCCCGCCCTCCTCTGTTCTCTGCTGCGTGTGTGTGTGTGGGGGTGTGTGTGTGTGTGTTTCCCCAGCTGAGCTGTGTTGTCCGTCAGGAGCTGGAGGAGGTGCTGAAGAAGGAGCTCACCGGTAGCTTTGAAAACGCCGTCGTGGCCATGCTGGACGCGCCGCAGGTGTTCTTCGCCAAGGAGCTCAGGAAGGCGATGAAGGGGGCGGGGACAGACGAGGCTGTCCTGGTGGAGATCCTGTGCACGGCTACGAACGAGGTGGGCAGTGAGTTGGGTTGGTGGTGCTGAATAAAAGGAGGAGTACGTTGTGTTTGAGCTTTTGTCCTTTTTTAAAAATAAAACTGTGGAACTGAGATTCGGTGTGTTTTAACCGTGTGCTGGTGTTGACTTCCACTCGTCTTCGTTTATCCCACAGGATATCATGAGCTACAAGGAGGCGTACGTCCAGGGTGGGTTTTCAAACCATCTACCAGCTTTTGTTTTCTGTTGGTTCTGAAAAATACAGCCAGCTTAACGACAGGAAGAACGTTTTCACATTTCGTCAGGTTACGACAGTTGCTACAAAGCAAAAACAAAAATAAATAAATTCTGCTGGAAGGTAAACATCTGCTCAAGTCTTTTGCGTTTGTCTGGTTTTCTAAGTGTTTGTCATTTCCCTTCAGTGAACGAGCGTGACCTGGAGGCGGACATAGAGGGCGATACCAGCGGAGACGTTAGGAACCTGCTGATCTCACTGCTGCAGGTACAAAAACCGACCATTGTTGGGGTTTCGGTTATCGAATGAAAGCGCTCCCTCTGGCCCCGCCGCCTGAGTCTGGAAGGAGAGTCCAGACGGGAGAAGAACGCTGCTTTGTGTTCTTTCTCCCTCGGATTGTTTCTCAGAGTCGTTGTCGGTGCCTCGGCTCGCCCACTGCCACATTCGTCACATAGCTTGGCACGCTTGGGCCGCCGTGCCCCCTCCGACTCGGCTTCCTCTCTTTTTCCTTCCTTCCCCCGGGTAAATAATAAAAAAAAAGGCAAACAGAGAGAGTGACTAATGTTTTACAGCAGTGCCGTTCTGGGGAACTTCAGTGGCCTTTAACTGTTTCCTATTCATGAGCTCCAGATGACTGCTTTCCCATTAAACGCCTGGTGTTGTTTTTGTTGTCCACTCTCTTTGACTTCCCCCTAACGCGCTCTCTCTCTCTCTCTCTCCCTCTCTCTTTCTCTCCACCCATCTTTCTGATCCTCTTCCCTCTCTTTGCTCTCCCACGTCTCCCTTCGCAGGCGAGCAGAGACGAGGGCTACGAGGTGGACGAGGGTTTGGCCGAACAGGACGCCATGTCTCTGTTTGAGGTGTCCAGTACAGGCTTCTCTTTCCGATACATTCAGCTCAAGAGAAACATGAGAGTGAAGTGGAAAGAAATGTTCAAAAGTTCCTTTCAAATACAGAATCGGAAAAACAAAGGCATTCATTCAGATTTAGGCCCCCACTACCCTAACGCACCTGAATACAATCCGGTTCCATCAACTGCTTTCAGAAGTCATCGACTCAGTAGATGTCGGTGTAATTTAATCTCACAGTAAACGCTGACGTTCTGGAACACCCTCAGAGGTTTGTAAAATAATGTGAGTGAACAAACAGTGTTGAGCTACGAGGAACGCAGCAAGTGGAAATTTGTGGAGATGCTTGAAGCAGGTTTAGGTTATTAAAAAGGTAGAGGCTCTTCATCTGATCCCGCTAAGCTTTGAGTATTTTGCAAGGAAAAATGGGCAGAAAATTTGAGACTTTAGATCATCAAAGCTGCACTGCAAAAAAACGCAAAATGTCTCAATGCATTTTTTTGGGCAGGTTTCAAGTTCAAATATTTTGGTATACGTAAAATAGAACAAAAATAAGGTGGAAGTCAGTTTTCAGCAAGAAATGGCAGCTTGTTTAAATTCCTTAAAGCTGATGAAAAATGACGAGTCCCACTGGCAGATTGTTTAACTTATAATTATTTAACAATAATGTGCTGAAATGTTACTTGTAGGTTAGTTTTGTCTTATTTCAAGTATTTGCACTAGAAACTAGATCAAAAATACTTGATTTTAAAACATTTGATCATTTTCCTTCTTCATAAAAATGCATTACTTCTTTATATAAACTCATCACCTCTTCACTATCATTCCTTAGTCATCAAAGAACTTACAACCGGACTCCTAAAATTATAATGTCTTCATCTCTCTAACACCTGGCCGAGATATCGACTGTCTTCTTAACCGCTTCGTGAGCAAATAACAGTCCGAGAGAGAGATATCTAATACAACTGCAAACACTCGTATATGTTGGCGTATTGTTTTCGTTTTGTGTACACAACAGGCAGGTGAGGGCAGGTTTGGTACGGACGAGTCGACCTTCACCTACATCCTGACACACAGGAACTACATGCAGCTTCAGGCCACCTTTAAGGCCTACGAATCCGTACGTACCGCGCCGTAGAGAACCTTCTCCAAAATGAATCAGTTCGCTTCCTTACATTAATTTCACGCATGTTTATGCTGCCTTGTTCGCATGCAGCTTTCGGGGACAGACATTTTGGACACGATTGATGCCGAGGCGACGGGAACCCTCAAGGATTGCTATGTTACTCTTGGTAAGCAGAAACTTTTAATCACTTTATTTATTTGCGACCTACGCCTGCTGATTTCTTGTGTGTGTGTTTTGTTTGACAGTGAGGTGTGCTAAGAACCCGCAACTGTATTTTGCTCGCCGCCTTAACGCTGCGATGAAGGGACTTGGCACTGATGAAGACACGCTCATACGCATCATCGTAGGCCGCTCCGAGGTAAAGTGTGTGTTTGTTTGTAATACCTTGTGGGGACCATTTTCCTGACACATACTATGTTGTGTACACAGTCCGGGAAGTTTTTATAGACTTCACGTCTTGCAAAAGTGCAGTGCTATAAATGTTTACCGCCTTTCTGTACAGAACTTTAGTGGTTGGTAATCTCTAATTATTAAATGTTTGATTCTTTGATTGGTAACTTAGTACTTGAGCTTCTTTTTTACTAAATGCATTTTTACTTGAGTCATTTCTTGGACAGCTACTTTTTACTTGAGTAAAAATAAGTCAAAGTAGAACTTGAGTACAATATTTGGTTACTCTAGCCATCTCTCTAGCAAAAGACAAAAACTTTTTACACCGGCTTTTCCATTCGTTTGATGGTACATTTATGTATTTTGAGTCACTGAGGATAAATCAAGCAATAAAAATGTAAATATTACAGAATATAAATGTTATGGATGCACCACTGTCCTTGTTTCCAACCCTCAGATCGACCTGGAAACGGTGAAGGACATGTACCTGGAGAAGTACGACGTCACCCTGAAAGACGCCCTGGACGCGGAGTGTGGGGGAGACTTTAAGCGTCTGCTCATTGAGATCTTGCACTGAGTCACACATTTACATTCACGTCCACTCCTCACTCGGCCTTATTCCGCTGTGACGTAACAGGATGCCACTACATGCTCTGTTTTCTATCACTCTTCTCTCTCTACTCTAGCCTTTCTCCGTCTCGGAGAGTTCACTTTACAGCACGGACCAAAAAAACCAACTCGACGTAATCCAGTTCAGTGTTTCTACATGTGTTAATTTTTTACAGGTTTTGTTAACACCCTTCAGACTTTAGAAAATCGTCTTAACTTGTTGTCCAGTTACTCAACAACACGACAGAATAGCGGAACTAGCAGCGTCACGTTCATGCATCTTAAAAGTTACAGCAAAGTCGTCATTTTTGTCATTTCTCTACTTTAAACTGCGATCGTTAAGCGTCTGCTAACAGAATAACACGCATTCGTCTCTCATCGATTCTTCGCGTCACTATTTGCCTGAAGGACGACCTTCACAAGATTATAAGCGATGCAAGTTACTTTCCGCTGCAACACAGAAGTGCCCGATTATCATGCCGAGTCTTTAAGATCCGAAGACATTTGAGCATTTTCTTAGAACTTCAAATATTGGCACGTCTTTATGAAAAGCTCGGTTGTTTAAGGGATTCTCTGCAGGCTTTTTGGTCGCACATTTCAAAAGACTAGCGAGACGTGCAAGTGCTCCAAGTCATTTTTAAAAGCTCACATGTTGCCTTGTTCTTAGATTTCTAGACACTCTTAGACTATTTTTTTTTTTTTCGGGTTGCATCGAGTATTTACATTCACTGTTTAAAAAAAATAGCCATAGTTGATTGAGACGACACTGATTAGGACGTAACGTTTGAAGTGCAATGTTCTAAAGTAGTCACACTGAGACTGAGCTCTGTTAAGTAGAGTAGTACGAACGCATTGAGGCATAATTGAAGTACTGCATATTACAATATAACTGATGTAACTGTGTACATGTAACAAAATTTAACTGATGTCTGTTAGTGTTTGTACAATACTGGTATGTAATAGATATTAATAAATTTTAACCACCTGAACTGATTTCATTTTTCCTGTAGAGGGCAGTGTTGAACCATTTCCATAATGGGGGGGAAAAAAAGAAACAATGACACTAATGATGTAAAGTCAAATATTTTCAGCCACACATAATATAAAATATAACAGGGTGATAATATTGTTTTGAAGATGTTAGTTGCTCTCCTAAGTGACGTGTGTTTAACTTCTATATTTCAGGCTTGCACAGAGGTCTCCATCAACAAGTTTGACCCCAATCACCTTTTGATTTATACCAGAGTGAAAATCCCGTGTGACGTCGCTGGCTGGGTTAAAACTGGACAGTAAAAAAAAATAAAAGTATGAAATGGTTCCAGATGTGCCGCTGTCACATAAACAGCCAGTGTCTCTCCCTCTGCCTCTTTCTCTCCGAACTTCTCATGGTTTATTTCACCAGTTTCAGAGATCAGTGTTCACCTGTTTTCTGTACTTTCTGTATATATGCTTCCAGTCTGTGCACCATATGTGGCCTCGCCAACTCTGGCTGGCCATTTATTCGTCTGGCTGAGACGTGTTGGCCCCACCACATGTGGCTGCAGATAAATGGAGAGGTTCGGGTTCTGTTGAAGGGAATGAACACGTTTGCTGTTCTTTTTGTTTAAAAAAGGGCTTTCAACGTTTATGTGCTAACATGAGATATATCTAAAAGGTTTACCTCGTTTGTAGCTGCGTTTCTATTTACCATAATTGTGCAATTATGGTAAATAGAAAATATTTAAAAATAAATTCACTTAATGGAATCACGCCATTGTTTTTTGATAGTTTAGGCGCTATAATGTTTTTTTGAATTTATCTCGCAAAACTGCAATGCAAACATGTTTTTTGCGTCACACCAGTCACATGATCAACAACCGGATCTTGTCGCTGGCGGAAACCACGAAGAAGACAAGAGGAAGTAGTTGGAGGATGATCACGTGGCATATTGTTTAATGACTTATCGCTGAACAAACTTATTTCCATGTGATTTTAATTGCGTTTCTTATTTAACGGAAACGCCTCATATGCAAATTGTGGTTTTTTTTTCGACATTAGTGGCATATTGATCTTCTTCTGCGGTCGTTGGCGTCTCAGGTGAAAAGATGAGCGAGGAGAGTCAGACTGATGTCTCCAACGGGAAATTTCGCTTTAAAAAAAACTGCGATGGACGTTTGGATGAACCCAAGGTCATATGTATGCAGCCTACTGACTGCAATGATGAATTGTCCTTCACAACCAGTTTATAGTTAATGTTTATAAAGAAAACTGAGATATATGGTTTGAGACATTATTTTTCCTTAACATTTTTAGGACAACCCGCATTTTTACATTTCAAGCTTACAAAGTTAAACATGCTGATTAATTGTGATTAATCGATGCGTTAGTGTGATTAATCTGATTAAATTCTTTAATCGATTGACAGCAGGAGCTTTTGCTTCTGAGCTCACCTTGAGATTTCCCTTTGTGTAAAAAATAAATAAAAAATCTATGTAATTATCTGACTTTTTTCATTGTTATGTTGCCCCTTTACTATTAACACATTTGTGGAAAAATTAAAAATGGTCAAACATCCTTTACATAGCCCACATCTGAGTATTTGGAGGTGGGCACATGTACCCAGCCCCAATTCTAACATATTTTTTATTGATTAGTTTACTTTTGGCTGTAAAGTCAATGTGTCCTAAAAGAGTAGAAATGAAGTCTCAGCTACGCCACCAGAGCCTGGAAATCTCTGTCCTCCTCCTTTCGTGGATCATACAGGTAGGCTTTTCTTTCATGTTATTATTACTTAGTGTAATTTGTATTTTTAGTCTTACACCTGCTCTATAAGCACACACACAATCCAAACATTTTGTCTCCACTTAATATTCTCTCAAAAGTATTGAAAATTATCAACATCTTTTGGTTTTATTTCATTGTTTATTTTTAGGAGCAAATATTTGTATCCTTTTTGGTCAGCAGTAGTTTTCATATGAAAACTCTATTGTGGACTTCCAATTTTTGCCAGTGTGTCTTTATTGTTGAGTCGTAAGAACTGACCTTAACCGAGGGAAGACGGCTCGTAGTTGATTGCTGGTTGGTGAACTCCTGGATGAGGCTCTGATGCATTTTTAAAAATGTTGTTAGCTCTAATACTGAGGTTCCCTGCTGTTCCACGTTTTCTCCATCTGTACATAATGACTCTCACTGTGGTTCAGTGAGTCCTAAAGCCCTAGGAAAGGCTTTGGAAGCATTTTCAAGCAGAAACATGTCAGCGTCTTTGTTTTCAATCTGTTCTCGAGTTTGTTTCGATCCGGGGCGTGATGCGTTACTTTTTAAGATGTTTTAGCCTACTTCATGTTATTTCTTAAATCTAAAGGTCTGGCAGTAATTAGTAATAATAAAAAAATCACGTTTAGTTTATGATTTAACAAAGGGGATTTAAATTAAATTCTAAATTGGGATTTGGTTTGTTTGGAAATTCTTTTCCACTTGATAAAGTCCATCATTCAAAATCTGTTTCATGGACATCTGTGAGGGAATGTCAACTGAAGTAGCCAAGCTACAAAGCACTGCGTTTGCAACATCTGCTGTTTTATAGCACAGCTCATGGTAAAGTAGCTCAAAATTCTTCAGTAATAGGAAAGTTGCACAAACTTAAAAGTTGCACAAACTAACATCTTCGTCTCTGAAATGTTGTCTGCCTTACGTTTCTACCCTGCTTTCTAAATCATGCAGCCCCATAATTAGACTTGACAGCAAATCTGATAAATATTTTTATTGCGTTAACAGAAAAACATCAAATATAAACGTCATTGTCAGTTTTAAATAGGCTGTTTGTTTTTACATGGCCTCAGTCTTTCTTTCTATTCGTATTTAAGCTGAACTCTGCATGCTTGGTACAGTACTCACAGCAACAAGACTGGCATTTAATGTAAAACACATGCCCTTAAAATGAATAGAAAGCAGTGTTAAACAACTGGAGTTATCTGAAGGCCCTTTGGCATAACAGAGTAGGCTGTCTGAATTACTTAAATACACAAAAACAAAAAACAACTAAAAACATGCAAGCTGAAGACAATTTAGAACAGAAAGCTGAAGCTTGAAAGACTAAGGGAACAATAACTGTACAAATAAACCACTGGTTTTCCATTATATAAAAGATCAATTCTGTTTCACTAAATATCCTGTAGTTCATCTAAACAGATTAAGAAAGTAAATTACAGACGACTACATCATCAAGCAGCTTATAGGCCAAAAAAAAATTAAGAGAAATGTAATTTCTTTGTTTTGCCATCACTAGACGATATTTACAAGATAAGATATTTTCCAGATGACAAAAACTCTGGGAGCGTCTGAAGGCGGCCACTGCTACACAACGGCAGAACGAAACGGTATGGAGGAGACAGCTGGCTCTTGCTGTGTCTTTTGAACTCCAGCGGGACAATGAAGTCTGACCTGGTGCTGGGGGGGTGCACAGTATGGAGCTCACTGCTGATGAAGTACAGACGCTCAGTTTCAATGATCTATGTTCCACCGCATACTTCAACGTGAGCAACATCCAGTTTAAAGACCTTGACATTGTTGGATTAATAATTGTGAGACTGTAGGCCGCTCTGTTTGTTAGTTGTCAGTTTTAAAGCTGATAACCAGATGGTACGAATGCACGTAAAATTAAATTAATATGAACAGTTGAAGTAGTAGGAAGTTTACTTTGAAGCTGGTTTATGTAACTCATAAAAGTGTTTCCACCTTCCTGAAATGACGACCAAAGTCATTTTTTGCCAAGCAGAAAAGAAAAAAAAAATGACACAGACCATTATTTTAGGAAGGTGAAAATATTTCTTTTTTTTTTTTTACACATATTTGTTAAAATGATCATTTTGATGCGACAGTATAACCTTAGACAGATGAGCTGTGAAAAGCTCAAGGTCCTCCACCTCATGCCAGTGCTGCTATTGCCGTCTGAAGAAATGCTCCCGTCAAAAGCAACCAATCAGAGCCGGGAAGAGTGTCTTAGTGCTGTCAATCATGCTGGTGATCGACAGCGACATCCTGGGTTTGAATTCTAGCTTGGAGTCGCTTTCCATGAAGCTCACCTGTTCTCCCTTTGCATCCTTAGATTCTCTCCAGGTTCTGCTTGGTTATAACTAATTGATGAATGGATGGCTGGAAGCTTTATGCAATAAATAGCCATGATAGGAGTTAAAAATGAAGCCAATTCCACTTTACCAAACCACTCTAGATGACCTCCTGCTAAGAGATGTATTTATTTGAGTCATATAATTTTTTGTTCTTAGAGTACTAGTATGATTACAATATAGGAAAATAATGAAACATTCCCATTGGATATGGATTGAGGCATTGCTAGTACAAAACCTCCCAGAGTAAAAGACGGGATTCACACCAAAAAAGTGACAAATGAAACATCTAATATTTCAAGGAGACTATTGTGTTGAATGGGCCAAATGAGTACACTGCAAAAACACAACATTTTTACCAAGTTTTGTTTGTCTAGTTTCTAGTAAAAATATCTCAGTACATTTGAAATAAGACAAAAACTAACATACAAGTAACTTTTCAGCAAGGAGCTTGTTTTGAGTCAATAATTCCTTAATATTAATGAAAAGGTGCTGGAAGATTATTTCACATATAAAATGGGGAAAATGTCTTTTGTGAAGTAATCTGCCAGTATTTGTTAAAATCAATATTAAGAAACGACTGACGTGAAACAAGTTCCTGGATCTTGCTGAAAAGTTACTTGTAAGTGGGTTATGTCTTATTTCAAATTTACTAATATATTTGGATGAGAGACATAAAATACTTGATAATATTTTCTGTTTTTGTGGTGTAGCAACTTTGTCATTTAACTTAGAGGTATTGATGCAAATGTTAGGTGAAACTTTCAGGTTAGCATTTATTATCTTAAATGACAATGTGTTTTAGTAAGATTATGAATGTCTGTGGCCTTATTGTTAAACTCAAATAGGAAGAATCACTATGGGAAGGTTTTGCCCTTTCTGGCTGTTTGTTGTCATGCTGCCACCCAAACTGCTGACACCCCACTTCCTGCTTGGTGACTGATTTGATTGACTCGTCCACGTACACAGTCTAGGATGAAGAAGACAGCGGTGCCATTATAAACCTGAAAGGATGCTCGAAGACTCAAGCTGGCCCACTGGCACCCCTCCAGCATCTGACCCGCCACCTGCTGGGCGATGGGTACAGGCCGCAGACCCTCTGCTTCACGGCCCGCTTCAGAGTCACTACGCCTCAGCAGAGTCACCTTGACCAAGTTACAGGAGTGGATGAGTTTGAGGTCCAACGCCACACTGACCGTGCCACTCTCCCTGAAGACAAAGTCCTTTTTCTGATTTGGAGATCCTTTCCCCAACAGCCCCATTTGTGGCACCTGGGGGCTGGTCTGGTGGAAGAACAGAGGCTTGTTCCGTACTGCTCCAGATGGAAGGCCAGTGTTGGCCACAGAAGCAGTCATAGAGGATGAGATGGCAGCAGGGACCCAAAATAGACTGAGGAGACTGATGCCGGACTCATCGCCAAAGAAGCGTACGTTGCACTGAGCAGGAGAGAGGATCTCAAAGCCAATGGCATCCCCGGGACTGACTGTGGCAGCTCCGGACAGAGATATAGATGTGTCTCGGTAGTGAACCCCTGGTTTGAAAACCCGAAACATCTCAGTGGAGGTTCCATTTTTGTTGAGATACGCCACGAGCTGAAAGCCGTCACTCACACAAGCTTGGCCCATAGAGTATAGTGCTTGCTGGAACACAAAACGCACAGTTCCACTCTCTGCGAAACGGATCCCTCGACTGTCGTGACTCAGCCCCACTACGTAGGGGTCAGAGGTGGAGGAGATGCGGAAGGCCGGGCGGTAATTTGTGTGGTAATGTGCAGAAACCACGGCCTGTGCTGTCATGGCAACAGCCCCAGTGTCGTGAGAGAGCCAGAGGAGGGAGAGCATGGCTGCAGAGGTGTCGTAAAGCTGCAGACCTTCGCTGCTTTGGTTGCAGTGATGGCTGGCGCTCCGAAGAAACAGGGACATAAGTTGACCCGGGGCGACTTCCGCGACCCCACTGATGCTGACGCCTTGAAGAGACCTTCGTTCCTGGTGCTCCACCCGTATGCCGCTCAGGTCACGGCCGTCAGACCCGTCTGTGTGGTTTACACGCAGGCAGACCTGGATGAAGCTACGGCAGCCGTGACCAAGAGACAGAACTCCGTCGAGCCAGACCAAACCATGCTGCCTCAGGACCAGCTGCCCATCCTCAGCTGAAACCAGACCCATGTCGTTTCTTCCCTGTATGTGAAGCTGCGCGCTGGGGAAGGCGTGAACCAGGATCTGGCCTTTTGGACCCTTCAGGCTCATGTCTCCAGACCAGGAGAGCGACAAAGCGGGAACATCGGTACCAGAGCCGGAGCAGACAGCGTCTGTGACTAAGGTGCAAGGGGAAGCAACCGGTTCCCCATCGCACTCGCTGCAGGCCTGACATTCATCCATCTCAGAGTTGTAGAAGTAGCCATGGCCACACATTCCAGAGTTGGCGTCATGTACTGTCATGCCCTGGCACTTGAATCCACCTGGTGATATGACGGAAAGCAAATTGGACAAGTAGAAATAAAAATCCATCAATCAGAAAAGGAAAAAGGAGAGAAAATATTGCACTACCGATAAATAAAAGCATAATTCATCGTACCTGGAGTGTTAATACACTTCTGTTTATTTCTGCACAAGTCTGAAATTTCAAGACATTCATCTCGGTCCTGTAATAACAACAAACTTGTTAGAGCCTCTGGTTGCAGCAGATAATGAATCAAGAGTCGGTCTGCTTGTTCCCTTTACTGGAGAAATACAGTTCAACCATTATTTTATATTTTGTTAGCACATAATAGCTGACAATAGCTGTGTTTCCATTGATCATACAATTATGTGAATTGGAACTGGAAAATAAATATTCTAAATGGAGCTACGTTAACTTTGAAAAAAACGCACATTTTTTGAGCGAAGGTTTTATGGATGAAGTGGCTTTTCAGCAGAATTGAAATGGGTGTGTATGTAACAAATCTCCAATATAAACACTTTTTTGCATCTCATGAGTCATGTGACCTGTGTGACGTTACTACAGATGGAAAAAACAAAGGAGAAAAGAAGTGGCAGGAGGATGATGGCGGGACATGTTTTTGTTTTAACAACTTATCACATGAACAAGCTTATTCACATGTGATTCTAATTTCGCATCTTATTGAATGGAAACACTGAAATTCCTAAATTTGTTTTTTTGACAAAGTTGTTTAATGCAAAACAAAAGTCCAAACTGGCATGACTCAGTTGAGTTAAGAAAGCCATTCCTTGAAAGCGTAAAATTGCAAACCTGGCAGATCCTGTCAGCATGGACAGAACATTGGGCGACGAGGAAGAAGCCAGGAGGGCAAACCGTGCACTTTTCACAGCCAGGACGTCCGCTGCTGTAGCTGCAGTACTCCTCTGGACCGCAGCTCCCACAGGCCAGCTGGGGTTGTCTCACCTGATCACATTAAACACGGTAAAGTGAGAATCTTTGATCTAGTAGCAGGACCTAAGCGTTAATCTGGTGCGATGTTTCAGGAATCTTCCCTTTTTTAAAAAAAAAAAAATAAGGCTAATCTAGATACCTCAATATCTAGAATAACATGAGCTCACCTCCATCACACTGGCCTCCATGTCCATTTTATGCAATGACATAGCTTGTTGTGTTCGATGGGGTCTGACTTGCCCACTCAGGGTTTCCATGTGACCGTCCAGCTCCTCCTGAAGGTTCTGGAAGGACGTCTGCTTGATGGTGTCCATCAAAATGCTGTACTGGGCTTTTACCTGCACACATAAATCTCTTCATTTCAGTGCGGTCATCAAACAGACGTTACACTTTGAACACAAAGATGCAAACAACATCCATTCAAGAATTTCGAGGAACTTCAGAAAGACTGAGGCTGGACTCAGTGCATCAAGAGACAAACAAATCCTACACATGGGCCACAAATGTTACATTTCTTGTGTCAGGCCTCTCATAAACCAGATCTGGACTGCTGCCTTCTTCTGACAAAAACAAAGTTTGTGTTTTATTACGAAGTCCAGGTCCCAGAGTCTGGAGGCAGAGTGGAGAGACACAGAATCCATGTTGCTCGAGGTTGAGAGTGAAGTTTCCACAGTCAGTGATGATTTAGGGTTGCCATGTCATCTGCTGGTGTTAGTCCACTGAAGTCCTCTGCAACGCAGCTGTCTACCCGGAAAGTTTAGGACACTTAATACTTCTCTCTGCTGACACACTTTGTGGAGATGCTGATTTAATTTTCCAGCAGGATTTATCACCTGCCCACTCTGCTAAATGTACCAAAATGTGGTTAAGTGACCATGGTGTTACTGTGATTGTCCAGCAAACTGGCCTATCCTGAAATCTAAAGAGAAGCAATGGGGTACTGTCAAGAGGAAGACGAGGAACACCAGACCCAACAGTGCAGGATTGACTGGCCTTTCAGTACAACCCAGAAGTCCCAAAGACCAGTCACTTCCATCCCAAATTGCTTTGATTGATTCATGCAAAAGGAGCCCCAACCAAGTTCTGGGTGAACATACTTTTCAGAAACCTCACATTTCTGTTTAAAATATGCTTTTTTTAATTGATCTTATAGATTATTCTGAATTTGTGAGACACTGAATTTTGGGTCTTTATCTCTAAACCATAATTATCAAAATGACAATAAATAAGGTCTTGGAAATTTTACCCAATGTGTAAGAATTTCCACACCATGTCTGTACGTTCAAAGTAATGCTGGAAGAACCGTTAAGCTCCAGTACTGGAGTACTGGTGTTCTGCAACTTTTTGATACATCCCAGATCCAGCACACCAGAACCAAGTTGTTGAATTATATCATCAGCTTAGGATCAACTTACACTGGGTTCTGCTAATGACCTTCTTTTTTTGATTTAGGAATACTGAAGAGTGAAAACCTAAAAGTTGCAGGAAACTGACCCCTGAGGATCAAAATTAGATGTCATGGGTTTGAAAAGAGACTTGGGATGAATGTTTACAGATGTTTTCTATCCAGCCTCTCTGAGCTTGAGCTAATTTGCAAAGAAAAATGTTTGCTGGAGACATTGTGTCACACATACTAATCCAAAGGATTAGTATGTGTAATCGCATTGAGCGCTGGAGCTACACAGAATTGATCCCTGTCAGCTGAATACAAATGAACTCAGTACTTTTCATGAATTGTTTTTTTTTTTTGTCTCACATGAAAAGCCAATAAAATCCAGTTTGTGTCAAAAAGTGAAAAGTTCAGCGGGTGTGAATATTTTTGCAAGATTGATACTTGACACAGATTCACTCCTGGAATCAATCGTTCTTTTTCAGATTTTGTTTTGGCTTTTTTTTTTCAGATCTGCTCTTCTTATCGCCAGTAACCAAACATTAATCATTCCTCATCAGTCGCTGCAGACTTACTTGCTCCATCTGATCATACATCCTCCTCTGTTGCTCCAGTATTTCCCTCTGCTGGTTAACGAGCGCCCCCTGCTGCTCACTGAGGAGTCTCTGCAGTTCCTTGACCTCGCTCTGTTGGCCCCTGAGGGCCTCGACGAATCTCTCCTGGCCCTTTGAGAGCTGCAGCTGCAGGACAAGAGCGTCCTCTGAAGGAACCTCGTTGGACCCTGTGGGGAAGACAGAAACTTTTTATGCCACTGTATTTTTTTCCCGTATTAAGAGGCATTTTAATGACATAACATAAATCAGACAAGGCCATTATTTTAGGAAGGTGAGGATATAAAGCCTATATTTACACACTTATGATAACCACAATCAGACTTTGAATTGAATTTAAATATCATGAAACGTCAAAATTTCCTTGATTTTGATAAGCCAACACCGCCGGCTCCAGCCTATCTGACTGCGAAGTTGGCTACTGTGCGCTGCGCTGCTCTCAGGACTGAAGGAAAGCTAAAGATGACAGTCTGAAGTACCTAAGGAAGGTTAAGTTAAATGCATTTTTAATTATTATATGTTGCATTTCTACGAACAGCAAGACATAGATTAATGCAGGATAATTGCATTCTCAGAAGAGTATATTAAAATATTTTCAGACGAGGAAGGGATCTGAGGAAGACATTAAACTCAGATGCTCAAAGTAATTTACTGTGCTCTAGTTCCCTCAAGATAGAAATGATGGTTATCTGTTACTATGACATGTGTAATATTGAAATATTACTAACCCTTTTCCCCAACTCCAGACAGCCTTCCATCACAAGTTTAAAAAAAAGTCCTAGCGGACACCCTGAAGCCTCCTCTAACACTCACCTGGCTTCATGTCACATGCCAGCTGTATCCAAGCTCCACGATCCAAGCCAAAGTCCGGGAGCTCGCCGAGGAACTGTGCAGCCCTGTCCGTCGCTTGAGCAGGAGAAGAGTCTCGCCTCCCGTCGTCTCCAGCATGCGTCCTGCAGCCGCTCCCGACGCAGTGCTGCTGCTGCTTTTGGCTCACCCTGTGGGGCAATCTGCACCCAATACCTTTACACTCTCCCTTGTCATCATTGGTCCCACGATGAGAAACGGTGGTCGGACAAGACCCGCCGGAGCAGCCGGGATGAAACACCTCCGCCGTGATAGTCCTGGGGTTCGTCCGCCTGGTGCCATCGGTTCCAAAGCCTCCGTGTTGACTCTGGACACCGCTGTAGGAGGATATCGGGGTGCTTTGAGCTTGGTGGTGATGGCGGAACTGACCGTCTTGCTGGTAGCTGGGATAAACCTGCCCTGTCCTAGATTGCGCAGCGTGGTGTGGTTCCCTTCGGGGCGCGGACGCCTCCGTGTGCCTTTGGCAGTGCGCTCCGACGCACGGTCTGCTGCTCCACTCCAGGCCGGGGAAGCAGCGCGTCCCCCGGCACGCCTCGGGTCCGCTCCCCGAGCAGAGGGCAGAAATGGAAAGGAGCACAAAAGTCACACAGGCAGTCTTCATGTTGCGGTTGTTCCACGGGAGAAATGTGCAAGGAGGCCACGTGGGGACAGTGGCCAAAGTTTTCACGCGTCCAACTTCTCAGATTTATGGGTCCCGTTTGATCCTCACGGTGAGGAGGGGAAAAAGAGAAAATCTTTCTGCGCAAATATCTACATAACTCAACTTAACTGCACTGGTTCAGTTTGCCTCCATCGCGCACGGCTTCTGGCTTCTATCTGCATCTAGCCCACATGTGGCGCTCACTGCTCCTAATTGGCACCAGGCTTTGCTCCTAGTCTTAAATTAACCCGTAGCTTTCCCAGACATACCTCTGAGTCCCCCAAATATCCTATTTGGTTGATATTTTTGGATATCTCCACTTTATCTTCACGCCATTTAATATTTGTACCCATCATATCCAGACATTTACAACTTCACAAGCAAAAGTGGGACTTTTTTAGATAAACATCTACCTTCTCTCTTCACGCTTTTCATTTTGATGAAAGGATCTATTTTGTGGGGGGGGGGTTAACAGGCCGACGTGCTCTGTACGGATTATAAACTGGAAATGCCATTCAGACTTTCATGTTGCTTGAATTAAAAAGGATGTGGTGGGACTTTTGGAACACGGTCTTCTTAAAATCAGAGCCAAAACTGTTAAGTCATTTTTATGACAGTTCATTACCACTCTCATTTCCCTTTACTTAAGATTAAAAATTGTCTGAAAATAATCTATTTCTTCTCATTAGCCTTCACACAAGTCATCAATCTACAAACATCATTACTATAATCAGTGACTTCACTCAGTTCTAATACTTCCTCCCTGTTCCTAATAGTAAATGCACATTAGATGCTGAAGTAAGACTGATACCGTAGTATTACCAGTATTTACATGTACTCATAGTGGTCAAGCGATTCAAATATATTTTTGACACTTTGTGATTCCTTTGAACTGCTAACTTTTTAATATGAGGAGATTATACGCAAAACAAAAACTTGGTGTCAAAATGACAGTTTTTAAAATTTCCTGCAGTTTTTCTCTAAAACCGGTTCAAATATAGGCACCCCATTCCTTCAGTTCATTTCCATCCAATTTTATTTGTCCCTGATGGACAATGTCACGGTACATGAGTAGTACAAACAGACTCAAGTGATAATTCACACAACCAAATTCATAAAATTCGATTCAAATTCAAAAATACCTTGTTGAGCCCAGCCAGAAAATAAATTCACACATGTAAATAAATAAATAAATATACATTGGTTGTAAAAAAAAAAAAAAAAAAGTGCAATGTGACCATTAGTAATAAGGGCAAGTTTACAACATAAAGTAATACTGTACAGTTATTAAAAATGGCAAATTCATATTTCAAGGAAGGTGCAGCATGGAAGGTAATTTATAGAAAAAAAGCACAAGTTGTGCATATACACATAAGTGTGTAAAAAACAACAGCTTATTGACAACAGGAATGTGCACAAATGTTATTTGAAATGAGAAAAACTGCAAATAAGAGTAAAGTTATAAAGATTTATTGAGTCTGTTAGGAGTTGTGATGGTTACAAAGTTCAGCAGCTGCTGGGCGGAAGGGTCTGAGTTAACGCTCCTTTATACACCTCGGATGCAGTGTTAGGTTTGAAAACCTCCCCTTCTCCACGGATTTATGTTTGACTTATTTGAACAGGACATTAATATGTTATCATGGCCAAGCAGAGCTTCGTTGACTGACAGGTCCTCAGGTCAGGACCGGATCCAATGAATTCGTAGATGACAGTGTCCAGAACCAGCATGCGGCGACCCTGGTTGGACAGTTTTGTCAAAGGAATGTATTGTCCAAGGATTCTGTTCTCCATATTTTCATTGTGTTACATTCCAGGAAGAGATCAAAACATACGGCCGAGTGAGAAAGGAATCTGGACATTCAAACTGTAGTGACAGGCAACAGCTTGATCCTATCGAAAACCCAAAACCCTCAGAGAAACAATAAAAATATGCATGTGTAGTTTTTAAAAGTAGTTCTTACATATTTTATTCTTCAACTTCCTCTTTATATATATTTTTTGCATCATTTCCCTTAACAGCTCAAAATAATTTTTTATTTTTATATATAGGTGAATATAAAATAACCAGGAAGTATTGCATATAAGACAAAACTAACTTATAAGTAACTTTTCTGTAAGATATGGATTGTTTTAAATCAATAATTCCTCAATATTGATTATTAGTGAAATTATCTGCCACTGGAACTAGTACTTTTTAAAATTAATATTAAGGAATTATTGACTTAATTGACTTGATTACATTTATCCTCTCACGTGACAGGGAAGCCATTCCTCTTAGCCAATCTCAAAAATAGGAAAATCAAGAAAACAAACCATTCAACCCAGACAGATTTGCGTTCATTAAACCTTCCAGACCTCTCAGGTCTTCTGGTTGTGGGTTCGCTCTGCATCCCCAGAACCAGAACCAGAACGTGGAGAAGCAGCATTCAGCTTCTATGCACCGCAAATCTGAAACAAACTTCAAGAAAACTGCAAAAGTGCTGAGACCCTGAGTTCCTTTAAATCTAGGCTAAAAGCCGACCTTTGAGCCGTAGTTACTGGAGCATTGACCAATATATTTGATATGTATTGATGATTTATCATGGCACATGCAGTCACATCGTGCAGTCAATAACTGCACGATGTGACTTTGATGTTTTTATGTTTTCATGCAGCAAAGCATTTTGAATTGCCTTATTGCTGAAATGTGCTGTGCAAATAAACTCCATTGGTTGATCGAAAGTCGGAAAATAACTCAAGCTTGTCTTTATGTGATGCCAGGTGAGTAATTAAAAAAATGTAAATAGCTGCAACTTAGACAAACAAGCCACAAAGGCTACTTATGCACACATAGAGAAAGCTGTATTTAAATGAGACTTCTCTGCAGTGGTGGAGTCGCACAGGCGTGAAGAAATGCCCGAGTCTATCTGTGGTGCAGAAGCACATGTATGCAATATGTTTAGAAAAAAAACAAAACTAAACCTCACAGGGTTTTACTACAGAAGTTTGATCTACTTCCTGAGAAATCAGGAAGTTCAGTGAATATTTGCTAGAAGTCATGTGGACATGTGGTTACATTATAAAAGTGACCTGTGGGCTGCTCATCAGTCACACTCACTCAGCGGTGATCGCATGTGTGAAAGGCAGAAGAGGTAAGAAGGTTACAACTATAGTTAGCAGGGGTGTACATGAGTGTGTGTGTGTGTGTGTGTTTTCTTTTCAGTTGATTTTTAACTGTATGTTGCTTTTATAAAGTAGTATTTGTTTTCTGCAAGTTTAGTTTATGCAGCTGCAAAGCAAAGATGCGTAGTGTGAGAACTGTCTTTGAAACAACACCTTTTATCTGTTTGCATGACAACGAAAAATTCAAATTTCTTCCGTGAACGAGTGTGCTTCAGCGGGTCTGAGTAAAACGCCAGGCTTCAGCATCCCACAGCGGACACGACTTTAAAACTCATGAGGCCTTTTCTGCGAAGCAAAACTCTTTCAGGTCCATCAGACCCTCTAAGAGTTAAATACCAGAATATCCACGTCAGCCGCGATTAAGTCAAACACATGTTTGCTCACGGGAGCCAACACATGGGACGTGCAACTAATTAGAAAACACCAAGGAGCTCTCGGCCACAAAAAGGGGATCAGACATGACAGTCGCCTGTCAGCAGTTTGCTGTCGTCGTGTTCCTTCCAAGCGCACAGTCTTGATAAATCGTTTTCTTACCCAGAGTTTGGGTTGAAGTCGATTGTTTACGTGCCCGGCGGTTTCGCAGCAGCTTCTTGACGCGTGAGGTCAATGCCTCCCACCGAGTGACAACTGACAGGCCCGATGAGACGGTGGCATCATAAAACGCTTGAGGGTTTGTCACGAATCATGCTCAAAAACTCAATTTATTTATGTATTTATTTCCAAACATAATTCTTCAGCTGAAACGCAGTAGAAGGCGGAAATCAAATATTAATTTCCACATCTGGTGTAGGCACAAGTTTGGGCAGTGTTTTTCACTTTCATCCGAAAATAAGACTTGGCGTCCAAGGATGTGTACCTGTTCCCCTTTGTTATAGCAAGTGGGTAGTCTATTTACACATAAGAAGGACTGAGCACAGTGTGTTTTTGCTCAGTTTGTCTGTATTTATAGTGGGTTATTTTCCTTTTGTTTAGAAATGATGAGCTGTTTCTGCAGAGAAAAATCCTGGATTTACGTACCGCAAACACTAAGAGACAGTTTCATTTATTGGCATTGCGTAAAGTTTAGATAATACAAATATTTGATAGTAAGTCATCATGAAGACATTGTCTGAAATGGTATAAAACTGTAACAAGAAGCACTGAGGACCCAAAATTCCAGCCAGATACAATCAGTGATCATTAAAAGATTTCTGAAAGTGGAAAAGCAGAACAGCAGATTCAGGAGCCGCTGAGGAGGGAAGAGATAAGTTAGTGGCTGATGTGAGATAAGTTTCAAAGAAACCAAAAATTAAAGCCACTAACCTTCTCAGAATCCACGAGAATCTGAAATTCAGCTCCTCAGCAGTGGAGCGATGAACTGGTGTTGGCGTAGTGACGTCGACACAAGACATGACATTGGGTTTGACTTGGAAGACATGCAACGTGGGGTGAATCCTCAAGGACATCCACCGGGTTCACAGTGTTGGAAACGAGGAATGGGCCGATGAAGTGAAGTGCCAACTTACAGTTCTCCATTTCCAGCATGGTCACCAAAAGTTGAACTGACTTCAGGAGAATAAACACCGCTGCACCACTGGCCACAGAATCAGGGGGTTTGTGAATCCTGGAAAGTGCATCCGGTTTAACTTTCTTGGTCCCGGATCTGTAAGGGATTAAAAAGCCCACCTGGCTGCCTGTGGTCTTACCTGACTTCAGATACTACGAATTCTTGTGGTTGGTCCAGACAAGAAAGGGTCCCTTGGCCCCCTCCATCCACTGTCTCCGTTCATCCAGAGCTAGTTTAATGAGACTCATAAAGTGGAGGTCCATCCAGGACCAAAATATTAGGGATCAATGGAGCAGATAGAAGCTTAATCCTGAGACTCTCGGCTAAACATTGATCCATTTATTCTGTACCTGCTGTGGAATCAATGAAAACTGAGACATGATGGGATGAAGAAGAGATCAACGTGTTAGCTGGGAAAGACGTAGAAGATTAGCTAGACACCTTGCCACGGCGTAGAGATCCCCTTCTGTCAACTGAACCTGCTCTTTTAACAGACTGAGACCATATGACCCTTGGCTCCACAGTAACAACAAAGGTTAAGTTTCCTCCTGTGAAACTGTTCCCCCACAGAAAGGAGAAGGAGGTTCTTGGACTGATCTTGGAAGTCTGACAGAAACTAAATAAACCTCTTAGTGTTTCTTCTTCATCCTTTGTTCTGCACATCTGAACCCACCCGAGTCGCCAAGTCTTCCAAATCGTTGAGCGAGTTTGGGTAGTTCTGGGTGGCCTGTTCATCTTTGATGTCATCATTAAGTCATTGCATGAACACATCCATTAATGCATCTTGATTCCAGGAACTGTTTGCAGCGAGCAAATGGAAGTCAATTATGAACTATGACGCTTTTACTGCCTTGCTTAAGGGATGGCTAGCCCCCAGGTGCCAGTTAGGGTGTTTGGATTACTCTTTAGAAAGGATTACTCTTTAGAAAGGATTACTCTTTAGAAAAAGATTGAGATGCACAAAAAACAGATTTTTCCTGCCACGCTGTAGTTCCCCATTGTTTAGCTTTAACCAAAAGTATTGAAATGACAAAGGTAATTTTTGATCTCAGTGGGGAAAGAAGTTTGTAATTCAAAACATATTTCATGATGAAAGAAAAGATCGACACTGATCCGGGTCTCGTTTTACGTCACAGTTGTATTGTTGAAGGGTCCATTATGGGCCAGATTTTGTGGAAGTGAGAAAGCAGGAGATTGCCGACAGCACGTTCAGGAGCCTCTGAGTAGAGACAGGTAACTGGAGTTTGATTAAACAGGGCTGGTGTGAAAGTACTCTAACACTCTGCAACAAAACGGTGAAGAATGGAAGCCAAAGTTTGGGAATGTTTTGTTGCTGCAGGATGTGGCCAGCTCATTGTCATGGAATCTACCTTAAAATCCAGGTTCCTTCTGTACCTGCTGTGGAATCAATGAAAACTGAGACATGATCAGATGCTCTCATACATATACATGAGAGCATCTGGAAAAATAAAAGCTAAAACAAACAAATTGGAACCAGCAGCGTGACGGCGACCCACAACATAGCTGTGAATCCAACAAGAACTGGATGAGAAATAATATTTCATAAAAATAAATAAAGTAAAATAAAAGTCAGTTGAGAGTTTTATGATTGTGTGCGTTGGACTTCTTCAGTCACATACAAAACCAATGTGTAAAGTCAAAACGCGGGTGCACCACGACCGTTTCCCATAATCTCTGCCTTTTAAACCCTTCGTGGGTCTGAGCCCCTCTCTGCAAAGCTTTCACCAAGTTGGCAGCCGCAGAAAGCTCATTCTTCAGTTTGCTTTTTGAAGTCAAGCCACATGAAAGGTATATTTTTGATCCTGGGAGCTGGCAAGACGATGCCTCCATATGGAAACACCCAGACGCTGAGTTTTGTGAAGCGTTGTCCACTTCAATGAAACTTTTTAGCAGGAATAATAAATGCAAAGTATTGCGTGCCCTTTATGCAGAAGCTTAAGTTTGGACAAGGTGTGAGGATAGAAATCGACGTGGGAAACCGTCTAGATTGAGATCCCACCTCTTTGATTCTGGGTTTATTGGGGTGAAGCACTCTGGCCGGTGATTAAAGGCACTTAGTGTTTGTTTACAGCCAGAGGAGCATGGAAACCATTTCTGCTCCACTTCTTTACAACTCCGCTCTGGAGATGCAGAGCGTCGCTCAAGATGCCCAACGTTCTTTTTTTTGTTTTTTGTGAAGAGAGTGATTAAGCTCAAACCGTTTCGATTTTCGGTGCTTCTTGCCTGAAACTGATTTTTAACTGAACGGAAAGTACCAGTACGTTTTCAGTTCCTGACGTGCTTTGCTTTGTAATCTAGTACATATTCTCTTTCAGTTTTTGCAAAGAGTATACATATCCTTTCCATTTTTACTTTTCTTTTTATTTGCAGACACAAACATTTGTTTATTTTATGCACAACAGACCAACACAAAGTAGCGTATATTTGAGAAACGGACAATAAATGACACATGGTATTCTTATTTTTACAACTAAAACCTTGCCAAGTGAACATTTGTCTTTTGTCTCATGTCTTGGGGTGGGTCTCTATCACCTATGCACATCTGGAAACTGGCATTCCTGCCTGTTTGACTGGAGTGGCGGCATCAACAATCATCAGTTGTCAAGTATTGCCTCAGAGTCTCAATTAGACTCAAGTTTGCAGTCTGACTTGTGTTGGAATCGAGACCACAGCATATCAAGACCAAGACGTTGAGAAAGGCTGAGACCAGAGCAAAACAAAGACCAAAGCAGAGTCGAATCACTTTACAAACTCTTCAAAATCATATTAAAATAGTGCAAGCACCTTCTCTTGTATTAGATTTACTGAATACATTTGGGAAGCCCACGCAGGGATCCAGGCAAACAAAGGGGAAATGCTTTACACACCTTCATACTGCTTAGCTGTAAACTAGGATTCTTTTGGTTCCACATTCCCGTCTACATGCTCTGAAGCACATGGACTCTGTTTACAAATAAGTTGACTTCTGAGGCTAATTTGTTGCACTCAGTTACATTTGAGAAAGTCAGAGTAAAGGGGGTGTGTTACACACACATCACCCCTTTTAGATTTTTAGGACTATGCCCTATACGCTCTGTTGGTCCGCCACATAAAATCCCAATAAAACAAAAGTAGGTTTTGGGTTGTAATATAACAAAATGACAAAAAAACGTTAGTTGATATGCATACTTCTGCAAGGAGATGTACGTAATAATAATAATTTTGCTACTTTTGGCAGATGGATGAGATCGATGCTATGTTCAGTGACCTGCTGGGAGAGATGGATCATATCTCTCAGGTAAGTTTCTTTTTCTTTTTCGAGGTAGAAAATCCTAATCCTGTTTGTCTGAATGCTAATATATAAACACGCTAGCTGGTGGAAGGCTGTCAGTTTGATGCAAGTCATGTTGGTATCAATGGAAAGAAATGGAAAGCCTGTCTGTGACAGAATATGCTGAAATTTGGAAAAGCAACGGCTACAACCCAATTATTTTGTTTCTTTTATTTTGTTTCACTGTACATCGCATTATGTTCATTTATTTGAATCGTTGAATCAATGAAGAAAATCAGTTTTCACCTAAACTACATCATTGCGAGAGACAAAAAGCTTTCTGATAGTTTGACAGCAGCAATAAAGTCCCAGTATGCAACTAAGACTTTTTTCTACATAATGCTGTTGAAACAGTATTTTGAGAAATTTTGAGGGAAAAAAAAGAACATCTTGTAAGCATGGAGGGGGATCAGTAATGCTTTGGGCTTGTATTTCAGGCAGCAGCATATTATCTGTTTAAGTAATATAAACCACCAGTATTATTTTGCTTACATTCCACAGAGGTTGTAAAATCAAGAGATTTTTATTTATTTATTTATTTTAATCTTGAAATCCAATCATGTCTAATGAGGAAGTATCGTGTTTGGGCCTCCGATTTACTTAAATGTGTCATTTAACCTGTGAGAAGTTTCAAAAGCCACGACATCATCATCTGGACTTTCCCTCATTGCTTAAAGAGACAGTAATTATTCTGTATGTAAACTTTTGACTTTGAAGACATAAATAAATACATATAAATCTGACACATTAATTCTCTCGTTATTGCGAGAAATACAAATAACTTTTTTTAATTCTAACAGACTTAAAACAAGAGAAGTTTGGTCTGGTTTAATGTCAGACATGGAGGAAAAAAAGTGTTTGTGTCTTTTTTTATATGTATGTAAACTTCTGGTTTTAACTGGATTGGACTGTAGGAAAGGAGGCACTACACATGCAGGCAGTACAATGCTTAATGCTCCATTTGCATTGAGAGGCGCTTATTCGAAGTGTTGACTTGATGGAGATGCTCACCACACTTTTCAGATTTTTATTAGCAAAAGAAACAAACAAAAAAAAAAATTAACGCAAGAAGGTTTGTGATTGTGACAGTTCATGGATATGAATGATTTGGCGAGACGACGTTTCCCTGATGTTTTGGTTGGTTTAAATTCACCAACATTCTTGTGTGGATCAAAATATTAATTGTAAATGTATGGCCAAATGATCCCTCTTCATTTTTGGATTCACATACTCTTCTTTTCTGGGATGTTTACAGATAACTCCCTTTACCTAATGGTCTGATCCCGATGAATTCATAATTTCTTCAGGATGTCTTGACTTTCCTGTGTTGGTATGTTTCAGGCTCCTGAGCATCAGCAGGTCCGTTTGTTTCTGACTGATTTGGTGCTCCTGATGGCTTTGCCTCTCATAAAATGAGCTGCAGCCTCACATGTTTATGGGTCAACTCGGTTAAAGGAGCAATCCCACAGAACCAGATTCCACTGATAAACGACTTTGTGTTTTAATAAAACTGTGCTTCAAGTTTTTAAAGGCCTTACGACCGTTTCTTCTGCAGACGCTCACCAGAAAGGTCAGAAGACGGTTCCTTTCTCTGCTGAAATCCACGTTTGTGGAATCAGTTAATCATGCGACATTCAGTGCGTTTGTCCGGATGATATCAGATTACACCAAGCGCTCTAATGTTTGGACTCTGCAGATCATAAACTGGATGAAAACCGAAGCCACTGCATGTGGGTCGGACATCAGGCTGCAGAGACGACGTAAGCTGCTCGTCATAAAAACTGCAGCTTTCGCCAAGAGCGTACTGATGTCTCATGGAGACTCAGCCTGAGGCATATTTCTCCTTCTCCAATGTCTGCATAGAAGCTGGAAACGAGAACAACGCAGAGAAAAGGATCTGATATAATTCATATCAGATTGACTCACACTGATAGTTTGGAGCACTTTCTTTCCAAAATCATAACTGCAAAAAGCAATTTCAAACAAGAGAGTGTGAATGAAAAGGACTTAAATTAAAGTACAAACATCCCCATCATTATATTAATTACCTGCTTCAATTGATTTTTAGGAAACAGAGCATTAAGTAATTTAAACTCCAGCCTAGCCTTTGCCTGTCACTTCCAAAACTGTAAAATTACAAACTACATCAACAGCTCTAGATTTTTGAGAATGAGCATCAAAACTCTGAGATGCCAAAGATATTCCCAAACTGCTGCAAAATACATAAATACATGCTCAAAGCTTTCAAAAACAAAGGACCAGACAGGTGCATTAATTAATCTCATGCTACTCTATGCAAGCGCTCCATCTTCACTGATGAAGATTTACTCACCTCAGCATGCTGACTGCTTTAAGGGGCTCCAACTGACAGCAGCTCGGCCCACTTTTTGACAAAATCAGCTATTGGTTATGGGATTACTCTAAGGCTTTCACCCACTGCAAAAACACAAAATCATACCAAATATTTTTCTTCTAGTCTCTTGTGCAAATATCTTAGCACGCTTGAAATAAGACAAAACTAACTTACAAGTAACTTTTCAGCAAGAAATAGGAGCTTGTTTTTAAGTCAACAATACCTTAATATTGATGAAAAAGTACTAATTCCACTGGTAGATTTTTTCACTTACAGTATATCAAGACATTTATCCCATGTTACGAGTGAGTTCAAACGTAACTAACTAAACTTTCTTTGTTCTGTTAGTCCTCTAGTTTGTTCAGTATTTAATCTGAACCCTGACCTCTGGTCCCTCCGCGTCTCTACAGAGTCTAGAAGAAGCCACAGTTTCATCAGGAGTGGATACGACTCCGCAAGAGAGCTCCTTCTCCATCGGCTTCAACAACCTGAACGGCAAGTTCTCCTTCATCCTCGACTGTTTCATCTGAGGCAATGACAATGGCAAAACAGATTTTTGTTCAATTTAAAATGTAACAATTTTAAATTGCTTTAGCTGAAGCTTAACAGGCTTAACAAACTCCAATATAAAATGTATTCATAGTTCAGCATGCAAGATTAATATGTTTGTGAAGATTAAAACTGTGATTACAAAATTGCTGTTTATTTCTAATGGGGGGAAAAAGCTGATACTTTATGTAATTTTAACCAAATTTAGCTTTTGCTGTGAAAATTCACAACAGAAAGATTGATCTAAGATTCAATGCATTTAAAAAATCGTAAAGAAATGTATTAATACATGAAGGAAGAAGTTTTTTACACTCTTATTTTTGAGCTTGCACAATTTCAGCCAGGTCATATCATAAGCATATGCATGAGGGGCAGATAACGTTGTATTCATTTCCTCTCGCGTTAGCAACGGTTATCTCCAGGGAAAAGCATGCAGCCCTTATCACTTTGCGCCAGAACCTGATGCTAAAAATAATGCACATGGATAATGTGGTGAAAAATTTTATTGGCAGAGCAGGTCAGAAGTAAATCTCTTTTCAGGACTCAATCTCCTCAAGTGCAATCTAAATTAGTTTAAACAAACCACCAGAGTCTATTTTTTTTTCTTTAAAAAAATTTCTATTAAGCTAAAAACATCTGGAAATATGAAGCATTTTCTTTTACAAAACATCTCATGTTTTTTTTTTTTTTGACAGACATGTTTGGCAGAGTCAGATGATTAAAAACATAAGAAAATAGAAAAAAAAACAACCCTCTAAGTGTTCCAACATTTAACCACAAACTCCACGTATCATCACAGATGTCATCTCACAGACGGCGTGCCAGAAGACCGTCGCTGTGTTCAAGGAGAAACCTCAGAGCCGACACGCTAACTACGCTACAAACTTGTCAGTGTCAGAAAATAAAGCATGAAAGTGTTTTCCAACGTAGCTGCCTGGAAGACTAATGTTTCAAAACAAATGTATGGTCTTCCTCTCCCTTAAACTAAACCAATATGGCTCTCTGGAAGCAAAATGTTGCCCACCCTGGCACCAAAAGCTAACTGCTAAGCTGCTAAGCTAACTTGTAGCAGATGTGGGATTCTCTGAGTGCGTGGCATCCCAGTCAAAGTCCCTCGTACTTTATAGAATTTTGCAGGTTAGAAATAAAAAAAATATTTGAATATGCTGTTTGGAAGTTAAAGGTAATAATGATAAACACACCAGTAGGCCAGGCTTAGCGAAGCAGGCTGCTAGCATTCACTGGTAGCACAAAGCGTATAATCTTACTGTGGTGACAAAAGGTGTAAAGCTAAAGTACTGTCTAAGCCATTGGTGGGCAACTCCAGGCTTAGACAGTTGCCGGTCTCCTGCAACTTTTAGATGTATCTCTACTTCAACACCCGAGTCAAATAATCAGGTCAGTAGCAGAACTTTGGAGAACTTGACCGCACTTAGGAGGTGATTCAGCTATTGGATTCAAGTGTGTTGAACCAGGGAGACGTCTAAGAGTTGCAGGACACCGGCCCTCGAGGACCAGGATTGCCCACCTCTGGTCTAAGCAAGGCTTTCCTTTAACAGCTGCATCTCTCTGCAGAGTCTCTGAATGAGCTGGAGGACCATGATCTGGATGCTCTGGTGGCCGATCTGGAGTCAAAGTCCACTGATCAACAATCTTCCACACACAATAACAACAGCAACCCAACAGGAAATGAAACCTCGCCGCCTGCCGTTTATCAAGAGTCCGAGCCTGTGGTAACCTTTCCTGTGGTCACCACTCAGTCATCGAGAGCTGTGAAAATGGTAGGACTCAAAAGTTTCACAGGGCACTGCACATGCGAAATTATTTAAGCCTTAAAAACTTTCATTTTTAGTTCAAAATAGCTCAACATTGAAATGCTCTGCAGACATCTGCGCAAACGTACACAGACGTGGTGTAAAACTTTTTTTTTTTTTAAAGTCTGGCATTGATTTTAGATGCTAGAAGTTTAATTGTAAATGTGTTTTAGTCACCATGGACATGCACAAAGAAGTAACAGCTACAAGCCTTGAACTTGGAATCTGTCAGAACTCTGAGTTTATGGGTTTGGTTTTGCTTTTCACTTCATTTAGCATTATGTTTTAGTTCACTTTAGGTTAGCCCTTCATGGTCATTTCAGTTTTATTATTTGAGGTTATTTAATGAGATTAGAATTGCCTTGTTGTTTTCCTTATTTTTAGTTCTTTCTAGTGTTTCTAGTTAGGGTTATTCTTTAGTTACTTTAGGTTCTGTTATTCTTGTATGTCTGAGTCTATGTAGAGCTTTCTTTAGTGATTATAGTTAATTTTTATTTAATCCTTCTAGATATTCCTTATTTCAGCCTCCCTGTGGTGTTTCTAGTAATGTTTATTTCTTAGTTATTTTCATCACCCCAGGCTCAGTTATTTCTAAATGTCTGAGTTTAGGTTTACCTTTCTTTAGTAGTTCCAGTTATTTCTTAAGTCCTTCTAGCTTTCCCCGGTAGTGTTTCTAGTTTTCTTATTTTGTCACTTTAGGTTTAGTTAGTCTTTTGTCTGAATCTATGTCCATCCTTCTTTAGCGATTCTAGTTAGGTAATTTGTTTAGATCTTCTAGTTTCTCTTGCTCTACATTCCTTAGTTCTTATTATTGTTAGATCAGCCTTCTGTCTGTTTAGGTTTGTTTATGTTTTTCCCTCATGTCTTTTTCTGTTCTAGTTTATCAGATTTCTTTTAGTCTCAGTATTTCTTTAGTGTTAGAAGTATTTTGCGCTGCACGGTGGCGCAGTTGCCTTGCAGCAAGAAGGTCCTGGGTTCGATTCCCGGCCCGGGGTCTTTCTGCACAGAGTTTGCATGTTCTCCCTGTGCATGCGCGGGTTCTCTCTGGGTACTCCGGCTTCTTCCCACAGTCCAAAAACATGACTGTCACGTTAATTGAGCTCTCTAAATGCCCCCTAGGTGAGTGTGTGTGCATGGTTGTTTGTCCTGTCTGTTTCTGTGTTGCCCTGTGACAGACTGGTGATCTGTCTATTTCTGAAACTCCGCCTTCAGGAAGTCATCACAACACGGTTCCTCTAATACTCCTTTAACAACATTTTTACCAGCATTTCACTGAGAAGTAGCTTGAATAATGAGCTCAGCAGATGTGCAGTTTCACCAGGTGGCTGGGCTCTCCCTTAGAGATAGGGTGAGAAGCTCGGTCATCCGGGAGATACTCAGAGTAGAGCCACTGCTCCTCCACGTCAAGAGGAGCCAGTTGAGGTGGCTTGGGCATCTGGTCAGGATGCCTTCTGGACGCCTCCCTGGTGAGGTGTTCTGAGCACGTCCCACCGGGAGGAGGCCCCGGGGAAGACCCAGGACACGCTGGAGGGACTATGTCTCCCGGCTGGCCTGGGAACGCCTTG